>JBBPJS010000161.1:0-22379 GCA_038088835.1 Singerocomus rubriflavus
ACAGCTTCATCCGCCCCTCTTTCTCTGCCCATGCAGCTCCTGTCCTTTTCGTTCACAAAAAGGACAGTTCCCTCCGCCTCTGTGTAGACTTCCACAGACTCAACAAGATCACGAAGAAGGACTGCTACCCACTCCCTTGTATCTCCGACCTCCTCGATGCCCCTAGCCGCACCCACATTTACACCAAACTCGATCTCCGGCATGCGTACCACCTGGTCCACATCGCTGATGGAGATGAGTGGAAGACTTCCTTCCGCACGCGCTATGGCTTGTACGAATGGCTCGTCATGCCATTTGGTCTCACCAATGCTCCTGCAGCATTTCAGCGGTTTGTCAATTCAATCTTTGCAGATCTCCTCGATGTCTCAGTCATCATGTACCTCGATGACATCCTCATTTTCTCCAAGGACCACGTGAAGCACAAGGAACATGTTCAGGAAGTCCTCCGGCGTCTCCAAAAGCATGGCCTTTATGCCAAGCCCAAGAAGTGCGAATTCCACACCGAATCAACTGAGTACCTTGGGTACCAGCTCTCTCCGTCTGGACTTACCATGTCCCCTGATAAGGTGAAGGCCATAGTTGATTGGCCTAAACCTCGTAAAGTCCGAGACGTCCAGTCCTTCCTTGGATTCGCTAACTTCTATCGGCGTTTCATCGCCAACTACTCTGGGCTTGTTGTCCTGCTCACTTGCCTCACGCGTAAAGGTACTCCATGGAACTTTGATGAAGCCTGTCGCTCCACTTTCCAGTGTCTTAAGGACGCTTTCACCTCTGCCCCCATCCTCACTCACTGGGTCCCTGATGCCCCACTAATCGTCGAGACAGATGCCTCCGACTACGCTATCACTGGCATCCTTTCCCTCCGCTGCCCGGACGATGAAGTCCACCCGGTAGCATACTTCTCCCGCACCCTCTCCGCTCCAGAGCTAAACTACAACACCCACGATAAGGAACTGCTAGCCATCTTCAAGTCCTTCCGGACTTGGTGGCACTACCTTGAGGGCTCCGGAACTCCGGTCGATGTTGTGACGAACCACAAAAACCTCGAGTATTTCGCCACCTCCAAACTCCTCACTCAGCGCCAAGCCCGGTGGTCAGAGTTCCTCTCCCAGTTCAACATGGTCATCTGTTTCCGTCCCGGTAAGTTAGGTGCAAAGCCCGATTCCCTCACTAGACGCTGGGACGTCTATCCCAAAGAGGGGGATAGGGACTATGCTCTGGTTAACCCCCAGAACTTCCGCCCTGTTTTCACCCAAGAGCAACTTGCATTGTCCCTCAGAGCATCATGTTTAGCAGCCCCAGTTCTCCGGGCTAGTACGCTGTTCGACATCGAATCCCTGCACAATGACATCCTCTCCGCTCTTCCCTCTGATCCCATCTCCTCTGCCCACATGACTTCCTCCGAACCCTCCAACTCTCGTTGGTCCGTCGACTCAGAAGGCTTCCTACACCTTGATGATCGCATCTATATCCCTGACACCAATGATCTCCACCTCTGCGTCCTCCATTATAAGCATGACCATCTGCTCTCTGGTCACTTCGGTCAAAACCAAACATTAGAGCTAATCCGCCGAGAGTACACCTGGCCGGGCATCTGGATCTTCGTAAAAGAATATGTCGCATCCTGTACAGCCTGCGCTCGTGCCAAGGTATCAAGACACAAGCCCTACGGGCTACTCAAACAACTTCCCATCCTCGAGAAGCCATGGAACTCGATCTCCATGGACTTTATCGAACAACTACCTCCGTCCTCCGGTCACACCACAGTCCTCGTCGTTGTGGATAGATTATCCAAACAATGTATCTTCATCCCCACTGACGACAAAGTGACATCTCCGGAGCTAGCAAAGCTTTTCCTCCTCCATGTCTTTTCAAAGCATGGAGTTCCCTCCCACATCACCTCCGATCGAGGCTCGGAATTCATCTCCCACTTCTTCCGCTCTCTAGGTAAAGCTCTCAACATCTGCCTCCACTTCACCTCCGGTTACCACCCGGAGGGTGACGGCCAAACAGAATGCATGAACCAGACACTGGAGCAGTACCTCCACATCTATTGTAACTACCAGCAAGACAACTGGTCCGAACTCCTGCCCCTTGCGGAGTTCGCATACAACAATGCTCTGAACGCTACCACCGGCATGTCACCGTTCTTCGCTAATAAGGGCTACCACCCTAATATTGCCGTTCACCCGGAGCGAGACCTCACCTCTGCCAGAGCCCGAGAATACTCCATCAACCTCGACTCCCTCCATCAATTCCTCCGTGAAGAGATCAGCCTAGCCCAGCAACGATACCAAGGTCCTGCGGACGCTAAACAAACTCCGGCACCGGACTTCAAAGTTGGTGATCAGGTCTTCGTTAAAGCCAAGTACTTCAGTACCACGCGTCCCTCCAAGAAACTCTCCGAAAAGAACCTCGGACCTTTTGATATCATTGCACAGGCAGGTACCCTCTCTTTCACACTCCGTCTCCCGGAGAACATGAAGTCCATACATCTGGTCTTCCATGTCTCCCAATTAGAACCTGCACACCTAAACATCATCCCCAATCGCATGCAACCACCTCCGCCTCCAGTTGAAGTCGACGGTGAATCAGAGTACGAGATCTCTGAAATCTTGGACTCAAAGATAGACCGACGAAGAAAGAACTGCAAGCTTCTGTATCTGGTCCGCTGGTCCAGGTACGAAGGAACTGACGAAGAAACCTCGTGGCTACTTGCAACGGAGTTAGACCACGCATTGGAGATCATCTCGGACTTCCACCTTCGATATCTGAAGAAGCCGGGACCTCACCACACTTGACAAGAACAAGTAAAGTTACATTGAGAGGAACTTAAGGGATTTCTACATCGTGTATACCTCTGGAGATGTCCTCCAACACCTCCAACCCTTCTCTGTCCTCCTCCTCGTTCCCCTCCTCACTTCCCTCGTCGTCCTCCTCCTTGCTTTCGTTCTCGTCGTTTGGGTAAACCTCCGTGATCTTGAGGTCCACCAGGGTCTCCACCGCACAGACCAGATGGTCCAACTTCCCTCTCACCGCGTCCCGATGGCTGTTGATGGCCCTCACCAACATCTCCGTGCACTCCCTCAACTCCAACTTACCCCCTGTCTCCTCCAACCGGACCTTCTTCTGGGGCACCTCCATCTCCTCTCCGTCGTGCATCTTCCTCTTCCTCTTCACGTCCGTCCTCTCCTCCCCAGATCACTCGCACTGTGCCTTGACACGTCGGCACTCCTCGCACGACGTGGCTTTTCCAGAACCGAGGGTGCACTCTAGCCCCCGGTCCTCACACCTCTGGCACTCCAACACCGGTTCAGCGCGCTGCTTCCCTTTTCCCTTGCTGGAGCTCTGCTCCACAGTAACCTGCTCCGCCTGATATCTGTCAGCTCTGCCCATCCGCAACATGGTGGACTCACTCTCTTTTTGGCTGCTGCCTCAGCCACCGCTCGACGCCTCACATCCTCCTCGGCCTGTCATTTGGCAGCCTCCTCTGCCTGCCTCTGCTCCTCCTCCTCCCTCCTCACCTTCACATGCCGTCTCCTCTCCACTGCCTTCGCGTCCCACAATGCGTCGTCGTTGTCAATGCACTCTGCCAGGCGTTCGTTACTCCAGATCTTGATGTCGGCATACTCGGACATGGTGGTTCCAAGGAGTTGTCCATGGATTACCCGGACTTTATACTGTGCAGGTAACACTCCACTCTGCTGGATAACTTTTCAGACTCTGCAGTCAACGGAGTCACGTGATACTCAGTGGCCTTCAAGGGTTCAGGCCTAAGAGGGGGATACTATTATATCCCGTGTCTCAAGTCTACTCTGGTATCTCCATACCATCTCCGTTGTACCTCCGGTCCGTCTCTCCTCCGTTCTCCTGTACCTACTCTGTTTGGACTTGTACTTAGTAATTCCTTCTGACTCCGTTTCCTTACGTTCCCCTATGTCACTCATACCTTACGTTCCATTTCTTGCTTAGTTAGAACTCCGATACCGGTGCTCGCTTAAGAGCAAGCTCCGAGGCTGCACTCTGGCATAGTCTTACCTCCGACCCCTCCGGTACATACTGTAATCTGACTCCGGACTTAGTCATCCGAGTCCCTCCATATATAAACTCCGTAGTTACGACTTGTACACTTCAGTTTGAATATTGACATAACCTGACACTCTCCCCACTCGTCCTCTAAGTCGTTGACCAACTTCTCCTCACTACCCCCTCCGACCTCCAACCTCCGACCCTCCGTAAATTTGGGACAACTGGATCCTGTGCAAGGGCGCACCACATAAGGTGAAGCCAAGTCCCGTTCAACCCCCTCAACTCCAGATCTTCGGAGTTCCACTCGGAGCAGCGTCCGACCCAAGTTTAACACCTATGTGTATCAAAGCAGATGCATTGGATCTAGCAACTGGTGCTGTCCTCTCTCAACAGTGTGAAGATGGTCTCTGGAGACCTTGTGCATTCTATTCGCACTCCTTTTCAAAAGAGGAACACAACTACCCTATCTATGATAAAGAGTTGCTTGCTATCATTAGAGCTCTACAGGAATGGAGGCACTATTTATTAGGCCTAACTCACTTTGACATTTGGACGGATCACAAAAACTTGGAATTCTGGAAAAAACCCCAAGATTTATCCACTCATCAAGCACATTGGCATGCTATATTATTGGAATATAACTTTACTATCACATATAAACCCGGTGCACAAAACAGTCAGGCTAATGCTTTGTCTAAACGTCCAGACTATGGCAACATGGCTAAAAAAATCAACACAAATATCACTGTCTTACCCCCAAAAGTTTTTAATCAACAGATTCAACTCTTTTCTTCTTTTTATGATAATGTACATCAAGCCACAGCAAACATGCAAGACAATGTACCTTCATCTTTTTCCTTCAATGATCAACACCATGTATTTATTGATCAGAATCATAAAACCTATGTTCCTACTTTCTTGTGAAGTAGATATCTGTCTCTTTACCACAACTCTCTGCTGGCAGGGCATGCAGGACAAGCTCGTACACTTCATCTTATCACAAGATCCTTTATGTGGCCAGGAATCATGAAGGATGTGAAGAATTACCTTAATTCTTGCCAAGCTTGTGCAATTGCAAAAGGAAAACAGCAAGTTTCTGGAGTAGCTCCCTTGCCTCTTCCTATAGCACACGAACCTTGGAAAGATCTATCTATTGACTTCGTTTCCAGTTTTCCTAATATTCAAGGAAAAGATTCTGTCTGTGTTATCATCGACTGATTTTCCAAAGAAGTAATCTTTCTTCCTTGCAACAAAACAATTTCTTCAAAGGATCTAGCAATCCTCTTTCACAATTTCATCTGGTGTTTCCATGGTCTTCTGGAAACCATTGTTTCAGATTAAGAAATCCAATTTATTTTGGAATTTACCACTTCTCTATGCTCTCTTTTAAATATTTCTCAAAAAATTTCCACTGCATACCATCCTCAGACTGATGGTCAAACTGAATGAATCAATCAGGAATTAATTGCATATTTGTGCAAGTTTATTGCAAAGAAACAGAATGATTGGCCTAGCTGGATTACTATGGCAAAATTCCATCATAACAATTCTGTTTCTTCTGCAACTGGAAAGACTCCCTTTTTCATCATGTGCAATTATATTCCTTGATTGGGGTTTGCTGATGGTATGTCAGGGTTTGCTGGTGAGTGTGCTGTAGCACACGAAGAGGTTCGACAGGCTTTGGAAAAAACTTGCAATGCTATGGCTGCTTGGAAGCATGGTCCAATCATCTTTGTACCCAAGATTGGTGATAGGGTCTGGTTATCAACAGAGCATCTCAAATTGCCCTTCCTATCTTCTAAATTATCCCAACAATGGCTAGGACCATATCAGATTCTTAAGGTAATGCCAAACGCAGTGCATTTAAAATTGCCTTCTCACATGAAGATCCATCCTGTCGTCAATGTGGGATGGATAAAACCTTATTCCGAACCTCTTCCTTCTCAGCCTATCCTTCGGCCTGATGCTATCCTTGTAACGGAGGAAGGTGATGAAGAGTATGAAGTTGACCATATTGTGGACTCGAAGTTAATCAAAGGGTTGCTTCATTACTTGGTTCATTGGAAAGGATGGGATGCTTTAGATCAAACTTGGGAACCGGTCACTTATTTGGATAATGTGCAAGACGCCATTCAGAATTTTCATGCTTGCTGACCTAGTGCTCCTCGACCTCTTCATCTCACTGGCATTGATTTCACTTTTCTTTTTACCCCATATGAAAACTTGACTCGTCTGGAATCCAAGTCTTGAGGGGGGGGAAGTGTTATGAACTTTGACTAGGACTTGTACGATTTCTTTCTTTTTCTTTTATCTTATCTTATCTTCTAGCATCACATGACTAGGTCACATGACTTGTCACATGATCAATCACATGATTGGTCTAGACCTATGATGTCATCACTGATGTTATGCCTGCAGGTAATCTCATGTTGAGATCCAAACTCTTATCTTTCATTTCCATTTCATGAGAGACTTCTTTTCATTTCTGCTTGCTTCTCTTCCATTCTTTTAATCTCTGTTCCTTCGCTTCCATTTGATGGACATGAGGTGTGCTTTCTTTTCACACCTTATCTATGACATCATGTGGTCTGTGCACGATACCCTATAGTATATAAAGGGACTATCTTTGGCTATCGTCCCTCAGCCTAATCCATTTGGTTATTCGTCCTCTAGTAGGAAGTGAGACCTAAGGGTTACCCTCTACTCTACCATTTCCTATCGAACCATCAAACCAATGAGTTCAAGACCACTCAAGGGATCCACTCATTAGTATAGTTTCATCGTTATAACAATATTAGAAGGAAGACAGAAACTAGTTGCAAAAGTACTACATTCATCAAGAACTTGCAAGAGTAGTTCTGGAGATCCTTATAAAGAAGTCTGCCTCAGTCCTCTCTTTATTCCAAACCCTTTATCCCTGCTTTCCAGCACTCCTTATATCTGAACCCAAGGTTTAGCCCTGTACCAAGATCTCTGGTCATCTGCCAGGTTGGTTGGTTTGGTTGGCAGAGTAGCATAACTTTTTGGTTTTGCAACAATAGCCTGGCACACATTGTGTGTAGGTTTGTGATATTAGTAGTCTCATTGTCAATCCTCTGACCTGTTGATTTGGTCTTCTGGGCTTGGCTAATGTGCAGTGGATTTCACTGTCCTCATTATTGTCCCCCTAGCTGCTTACCATGGCTGCTTTAACTGCTGGCTCATCTTTCTTGTTCAAGTCAACTTGATGGAGGTAGAGGGGGATGCAATCATCCAGCACATGCTGTTGGAATAACAAGTGTGCACACAGCCCAGGCCATGATCCATTCAACTGATTACTGCTGTCATTGATATGCCACCATTCTTGATATGGACACAAAGTACATCATATGGACCCTTCATTCTAGCCACACAGGGTACCTACATTCTTTTCCTTGTTCCTGTGGCTCTTACAATATAGATCTTCCCTTGACCCTTTCCTTAACCTTCTCTTTTATGATACAATACAAACTTGTGGTATATAAATGATGTCTCTCACACTCAAGCATCTCAGTCTGTTGCATCACATGATGACTGAGGTGAGCTACTTATACTCCTACTCTATTAGTTATTGACCTGACCTGTACATAGTGAATCTCTGATAGGTAAATATATTAGTCCATTGCATTACACAATGACTAAGAGAACCTTTGCTAGTCATGTGCCTGCATTTCTGATCAAGTGTATATTTCTATCACATGTATTGATTCAACCCCTTCCACTGCCTCAAGCTCTATCTGTCATAACTTGCATCCTGTCACAATGGCATAACTTATCAAATATTTGTAGTTTACACTGGGCTTTTACCATACTTGATTTGCCATTACATATCTTGACATCACTTTTTGATGCAGTGTATACATGGGTGGTGATTAGTGTCCATGTGGTGTTCCAATATGGAAAGTCTGGCAATATGAACCTCATTTTGTCCTCCAAATGTGATTACCTGCAGAATGCTGAGTGGCCCCTTCTGTAAGAATGCTATTGAGGATTAAAATACATACAAGTTGGAATGAGTAGGTATGGGTCAAGTACAGTAAGATAATTTCATCTTAGTCATGTGCAGATGTGATGGACCAAGGTGATCAAATACAATGATCAGTCTTATGTATGAAAAAAGAAACAGTAAAGCAGTATATCAGGGAATGTGTATATGTCATATCCTGCATTTCAAGTCAACTCTGTTATATGCAAGCCTGGGCAGGGCTTCACATATAGAATCTTAAGTATCTCCTATGGGTACTGAGGGACATGGGGGACAATGGGAGGCCAATGGGCCTATCTAGGGGAACCCGCTAGGGGTTATTTATGGGTGGAAGGCTAATCAGTCAGGTTAGCCTGGAATGAAAGGATGAGTCTGCTTAGCTAGACTCCATAGGGACTTCCTCTCAGGTCGATGGCAAGGCAACTGTAGGAGCAGTTGCGAGACAAAGGATGGCAAGAGGTGGGCATGTAGCACAGCTGCTGGTGATTGAACAGAGAGGTAGTGACAGCTACTGAACGAGTGGATACAATATGTAACAACTACACAAGGGAGCTAGAAACAAGTACCATGGGTAGAAGGTACATGTAAAGGTAAAACAAAGCTAAAGAACTAGCTACATGGGTGCTCAGGTATATATACAGGAGAGGATGGCACATGTGCCATACTAAAGGGTAGGCTGAGAAGCCTAGGATGAAGGGGGGCATAGGGTGTACCAAAAGAGTGAGGTATGTATCTAGATATGGGATGCTGCATGAACAATGAGGAAGCATAGGGAGACAGTGGGAAGACTATTGACTGTGGAATTGCCAATGGTTAACAATGGCAAAGTAAGAGACAATGAAGAAGCTCATCAGGATGTGAAATAGAAGCAGAAGGGCAAAGTCCTGATGGCCTTGACTAGGGGAAACCACAAGGGTGACTCAGTGTGATGAAGAGGCAAGCTAGGAGTGAGACTTGGGATGTGAGACATGAGATGTGGGGTGCAAGGCACGTGAGTAGCATGTGACAAGTGGCGTGGGTCTCTTGGGAGCACATGATGTGAGTCACATGGGGAAGTCAGGTGACAGAATGGTCACAAGGTCACCGGGTTAGCTGTGGAGACGAAGTATACACGAGTGAGTGTAATACAAGTCTAGAGGTGTGCACTTAGTGGGTGCAATGTGGGTTATAAGGGGTGCACTGGAGAGTGCAGCACGAATCAAGGAGTATGCACATTGGAAGTGCAATACAGGCCTAGAGGGATGTCTAGGGGCATGGGTGTTCACTGGAAGATGAGGTATGCATGTGACAAGTGCACTATGAGTCTGAAGCATAGTCAAATATATGATGAAACAAGGTTACAAGGGAAAATTGTAACAAACTCCAGTACTTCCATACCATCTCCATTGTACCTCTGATCTGTCTCTTCTCTGTTCTCCTGTACCTACTTCATTCAGACTTGTACTTAGTGTTCCTTCCTGACTCTGTCTCTGTTATATTCTCCTATGTCACTCATACCTTACATTCCATTTCTCGCTTAGTTAGAACTTCAATACTGGTGCTCACTTAGAAGCACAGCTCTAAGGCTGCACTCTGGCATAGTCTTACCTCTGACCCCTCTGGTACATACTATAACCCAACTCCAGACTTAGTCATCCAAGTCCCTTCATATATAAACTCCATAGTTACATCTTGTACACTTCAGTTTGAATATCAACATAACTTTCTGTTGACTCAAGTCATTGACTGACTTCATTCTGACTCACTTTGAACTCCACCCTCTGAGTCATAGACTGATTACCCTCTGACCCACTCTGACCCACATCCTCTGTCTTATGTTCTCTGTCCTCTGACTTATTACCAACATAACCTGACACTCTCCCCACTTGTTCTCTAAGTCATTGACTGACTTCTCCTATTACCCCCTCCAACCTCCAACCTCCAACCCTCTGTAAATTTGGGACAACCAGATCCTGTGCAAGGGTACACCACATAAGGTTAAGCCAAGTCCTGTCCAAACCCCTCAACTCCAGATCTTCAGAGTTCCCATCAGAGCAGCATCTGACACAAGTTTAACAGTATATTCAAACTCACTCTTGCATCAGATTGTTACTCATGACTACCAATCCTGCTTGAGTTACCAGATCACACACCCAAGTGATTGCCAATCCTCCATCTTCTCCCCAATTTCACCCTCTTCATGCCTTTGGCAGCAATTGCCGAGGCCCCAAATTTGTGGAACAATTTCACAGTTTCTCTGCTTGTTGGAATGCTTCCTCCACATTTATGCATGTCCCTCCACAAATCCCAACACCTCAAGCACACATACAGGAGTTAGATGACGATGAAGAATCTTCTGCAGATCCCTCATTTCATACTCCAAGCAATCGAGGCAACCCTGGGGGTCTGGATGAATTTAAAGGAGACCCCTCTAATGGCTCTGACTTCCCAGAGAAAGACCTCCACCCCAACTCCTCTAATGATGAGGAATATATCCTGTGAGATGCATTAGCCAGCTTGGCTAGTGCTATCCAGGCTCTCACCTGTTCCTCATGCAAGAAACCTGAGCCCTTGCAAAGAACCAAAGTTCGAGAACCAGACCAGTTTGACAGGACAGACCCCTACAAACTCTGGGTCTTTCTCATTCAATATGAGCTCAATTTTCAAGATCACTCCAAGGCTTTCACCTCCGACCATACCAAGGTCACCTTCGCTCAGTTGTACCTAAAGAGTATGGCTTTGGAGTGGTTCAAACTGGACCTCCTCCAAATGGAAGATGTTATGAATTGTGTACAAACCTTGTATGATTCTGCACTATGACTGCATGCTTGCATACATGAGTGCCATTCTCTTTCCCTGATCATGTGACCACACCATCCCTTCACATCGTCATGCCTTCACCCTTCATAATAATCACATTCATAGTCTTCACCTCTTCACTCTCTTCACAACTTCACACTGATCACATCTTCCATTCCGATCTCAATCCCTTTTCCTTCATATCTGCCTTACCATCTGATCAGTATGATCACTATCAAGATTGCATCTCGATCACAAACCCTGCAAGATCCTAGATGGATCTCTGCCACGATCTCCCTTTCTGATCATTACATCTTATGATCGATCTTCCCCTATATCTTAAACCCTGCATCTTATCTCCGCTTCGTTCCATTCTTCAGAAGAGATGCCTAACCTTTCACTCAGGGACTACACCCTTTACCCTAGTAACCTATAGCATTAATCCCATTATACCCTAGACCCTCGTCATAGCCTGGTCTGTGCATATTCCTGTAATGTATAAGTAGTGGGGTTATGAGTAGGGCTGTTCCCCCAGCCTAATCCACTTGTTATCTCGTGTCCTACCCTGCCTACCAAGGTGGCCTAGTAACTAAGTACAAGTAAGGGATGTTATTCACCTAGCCCTCTTCATTGAGCCCTAGGAGTGAGACGTCTGGAGATAAAGCCAACTCCCCTCCTCCCCTCTTATTGTTCCATCATCCATCGATCCTGACAGTACTGAACTGCCAATGTTATGGCCAGTCAGCAAGCTCGTTCAAGCGCTAGTACAGAACCCAGTATCTAGAAGAACGGAAGACATTCATTGTATCAAGAACCAGAAACTATCAAAGCACCATGTGACAGAACCATCATTGTAATGTTCTAGATGTTATATCTATGGGTCATAGAAGCTACCATTGCTGCTGACCCTTATCATATTTGTATCACAGACTATACAGATATTTAAGCCACTAGTGACACAGCATCCTAGTTGGGACATGCTTGGGGTTATAGAACATACCCTCGCATCTATGGTGACACCACCCTTGTTTTTAAGGATAGCAACCTGGAATCAGCTATGCAATTACCCAAGGCTCGGAACTCTTGCCCCAAGAGCTAAACACAATTATGCTAGTACCACAGAATATTAGTATTAGGAGAAAGCCAGAACCCTAGTGCAATAGTCTAGTGGTTATCAAGGACTTGCAAGAGTAGTCCTGGAGTTCACACTTAGAAGATAGTTCTGACTCAGTCCTCTCCTCATTCTGATCCCTCATCCTTGCTGTCCAGCACTCTTCTTATTTGGACATTATCTCAAGGACTCATCACATCATTCCCTGGTCGTCTGCTGGGTTGGTTAGGTTGTGGTTGGGTAGATGAAACTCTTTGGTTCTGCAATAGAAGACCCCATGCTCCATCCCTTGTGGATGAACAACTATTGAGAGTTTGTTTTGAAGCTGCAGATGAACTTCAGACCACATGACTCCGTTGGAGATGTGGAGCACCAGCTTGACCACCTATCGATGAAGAATGGTCAACATATCAACAAGTACATTGTTGAATTCAACAGAATCACCTCCCAAGTCTGGGGTTACAGTGAAGGTGCCCTCTGACACCACTTCTACAACAGTTTTCCAGACCGCATCAAGGACAAAATCTCCCAGGTTGGCAAACCCCCTACACTCTCTGAACTCCACCAACTTGTGCACTCCATCAATGCCCACTACTGGAAACACAAGTCAGAGGTTAGCTATCAGGCAAAATCCACTGGCAACCCCTCTAAGACATCCAATAAACCCTTTTCCTCCAATCCTGACACCTCCACCTCCAGCTCCTCTAAGAAGTCCAAAAGGAAGTCCATCAAGGCTTTCACCACCACCTCCAGAGCCTCTGCTCCTCCCAAGCTGGATCTGTCATCCAAGTTAGAGAAGGATGGTAAGCTTACAGTGGCCAAGCATAAGTGCCACTTTGACAACAACCTGTGCATGTTCTGTGGCCAAGCAGGACATCAGGCCAAGGAGTGCATGAAGTCAACCTCTTGTGCAGCCCTTGGCTGCACAGTCAAAACTCTGGAAGCAAAATCAGAGGCCTCCTCCAAGGCAAAAAAATAGCCCATGATCTCTGTGACTCTGCACAGGATGGAGGTTGTGTTGAACCCACCTGTGCACCCAAGAAGATCTGTCTTAACATGTTCACTCTCTTAGATCCCAGATCCCTCATGCCCTCAGTCTCTCTTGTATCATATAACATCCTATCTTTTCCAGTGTTGATAGACTCTGGATCATCCAATTGTTTTATAGATATGAAATTTGTTAATAAACATGAACTCTCCACCTACTCCGTCCCTCTGCTTTCTCTCTGTTTGTTTGATGAAACATCCAACTCCATAATAACTCAAGCCCTCAATCTCTCCATCCACTTCTCTTTCAGTAATATCACTTCAATGACATTTTATATCACTCTGTTGAATGGCTCACGTTCAATTGTTCTAGGACACAACTGGCTGACCCACTTCAATCTGTTGATTGACTGAGTTTCAAGCAGTATATTATTCCAAGCACCAGAACCACCTGTGCCAGTACCCCCAAGCTCAACTCCACAGCCTTTGGACACCTCTCCTTCAGCTGACTTCATCCCCTCCAATAAATCACATTTCTCTGAATGCAAGGCCCTGCACATTGTGCTTATCAGCACACCCATCTTCACACTCACATGTCACCTCCAAGGCTTGGTGCAGTTTGCCATGACACTCCACCCACCTGACAGCAACCTCTGCTCTGCCTCCATCACCTCCAAATCAGTCAATCTCTCTAGGGTTCTCCCAGAGTACTATGATTTCACAAATGTATTCAGTAAAAGCAAAGCATCCCAGCTTGCTCCACATCACAAATTTGACCTGAAGATCAACTTGGAAGAAGAAGCTTCCCCTCCTATAGGCACTACCTATTCACTTTCCCCATCCAAGCTTGAGTCCCTCTGGATATTCCTTGATGAACACCTTGCTAATGGCTTCATTTGACCCTCTTTCTTCACTCATGCCACCCCTGTCCTTTTTGTTCACAAGAAGGACAGTTCCCTCTGCCTCTGTGTAGACTTCTGTGGACTCAACAAGATCATGAAGAAAGATCGCTACCTGCTTCCTTGCATCTCCAACCTTCTCAATGCTCCTAGCTGCACTCACATATATATAAAACTTGATCTCCAGCATGCTTACCACCTGGTCCACATTGTCAATGGAGATGAGTGGAAGACATCCTTCCACACATGCTATGGGTCATATAAATGGCTTGTCATGCCATTTAGTCTCACCAATGCTCCTGCAGCTTTTTAGTGGTTCATAAATTCAATCTTTGCAGATCTTCTTAATGTCTCCATCATTGTGTACCTCAATGACATCCTCATTTTCTCCAAGAACTGCGCAAAGCACAAAGAGCATGTCTGAGAAGTCCTTCAGCACCTCTGAAAGCACAAACTTTATGCCAAGCTTGAAAAATGTGAATTCCACACCAAATCAACTAAGTATCTTGAGTACCAGTTATCTCTGTCCAGACTCACCATGTCCCCTGATAAGGTGAAGGCCATAGTCAATTGACCTGAACCCCATAAGGTCTGAGACATTCAGTCTTTTCTTAGGTTCACTAACTTCTATTGGCATTTCATCGCTGATTACTCTGGGCTGGTTGTCCCTCTTACTCACCTCACTCATAAGAGTACCCCTTGGCACTTTAATGAAACCTGCCACTCTGCTTTCCAGCATTTTAAGGATGCATTCACCTCTGCTTCTATTCTCATCCACTGGGTTTCCAACACCCCACTAATTGTTGAGACAGATGCCTCTAATTATACCATTGCAGGCATCCTTTCTCTCTGCTGCCTGAACAATGAAGTCCATCCAGTGGCTTTCTTCTCCCACACCCTCTCCACTCTGGAGCTAAACTACAACACCCATGACAAGGAACTGCTTGCCATCTTCGAGTCCTTCTGGACTTGGCAGCATTACCTCAAGGGCTCCAGAACTCTGGTTGACATTGTGACTGACCATAAGAACCTTGAGTATTTCACCACCTCCAAGCTCCTTACTTGGTGTCAAGCTCAGTGATTGGAGTTCCTCTCTCAGTTCAACATAGTTGTTCATTTTCATCCTGGAAAATTAGGTGCAAAGCTTGACTCCCTCACTAAATGCTAGAATGTCTATCCCAAAAAGGGGAATAGGGACTACACTCTGGTCAACCCCCAGAATTTCTGCCCTGTTTTCACCCAAGAGCAACTCATATCATTCCTTAGGGCATCATATCTCACAGCTTTGGTCCTCTGGGCCAGTATGCTGTTTGACATCAAATCCCTACACAACAACATTCTTTCTGCTCTCTTCTCTAACCTCATCTCCTCCATTTATATGACCTCCTCCAAACCCTCTGACTCTCATTGGTCTGTCGACTCCAAAGGCTTCCTATGCCTAGACAATTGCATTTACATCCCTGATGCCAACAACCTCCACCTCCATGTTCTCTGATACAAACATGATCACCCACTCTCTGGTCATTTTGAACAAAACCAAACATTAGAGCTAATCCACCATGAATACATCTGGCCGGATATCCAGACCTTCATAA
Organism: Singerocomus rubriflavus; assembly: GCA_038088835.1. Classification (NCBI taxonomy): domain Eukaryota; kingdom Fungi; phylum Basidiomycota; class Agaricomycetes; order Boletales; family Boletaceae; genus Singerocomus; species Singerocomus rubriflavus. The sequence goes on from JBBPJS010000161.1 coordinate 15,403, forward strand.
AAGAGTATATTGTGTCCTGTACAGCCTGCGCCCAAGCCAAGGTATCAAGACACAAGCCCTATGGGCTCTTAAAGCAGCTACCAATCCCTGAGAAGCCATGGAACATGATCTCCATGAACTTCATTGAGCAACTCCCTCCATTCTCCAGTTACACTGCTATCCTTGTCATCATGGACAGACTGTCCAAACAGTGCATTTTCATCCCCACTGATGATAAGGTAACATCTCCAGAGTTAGCCAAACTCTTCCTCCTCCATATCTTTTTGAAGCATGGAGTTCCCTTTCACATCACCTCCAATTGAGGCTCAGAGTTTGTCTCCCACTTCTTCCACTCACTAGATAAAGCTCTTAACATCCAACTCCACTTTACCTTCAGTTACCACCTGGAGAGTGATGGTCAAATAGAATGAATAAACCAAACATTGAAGCAGTACCTCTGTATATACTGCAACTACCAGCAGGACAACTGGTCTGAACTCCTGCCCCTCACAGAGTTCACATACAATAATGCTCTGAACTCCACCACTGGTGTGTTTCTATTCTTCGCTAATAAGGGCTACCATCCTAACATCACCATTCACCCTGAATGAGACCTTACCTCTGCACAAGCCTGGGAATACTCCATTAACCTTGACTCCCTCCATCAGTTCCTCTGTGAAGAGATCAGCCTAGCCCAGCAACACTATTAAGGTCCTGTGGACACTAAATGGACTCTAGCACTGGACTTCAAAGTTAGTGATCAGGTTTTCGTCAAGGCAAAGTACTTCAGTACCATGCATCCCTCAAAGAAACTCTTTGAAAAGAACCTTGGACCTTTTGATATCATAGCACAAGCAGGCACACTCTCCTTCACACTCTGTCTCCTGGAGAACATGAAGTCTATACATTCAGTCTTTCATGTCTTCCAATTAGAACCCATAACTCTGAACACCATCCCTAACCACATGCAATCACCTCTGCCTCCAGTTGAAGTCGATAGTGAACCAGAGTATGAGATCTCTGAAATCTTAGACTCAAAGATAGACTGCTGAAGAAAAAACTGCAAGCTTCTGTATCTGGTCTGCTGGTCTGGGTACAAAGGAACTGACAAAGAAACTTTGTGGTTACTTGCAATGGAGCTAGACCACATATCAGAGCTCATCTCGGACTTCCACCTTCAATATTCAGAAAAGCCGGAACCCCACCACACTTGAAATGAACAAGGAAAAAATTATTACTTTGAGGAACTACTAAGGTATTTCTACATCCCTAATACCTCTGGACACATCCTCTGACACATCTGACACATCCCCATCTTCATCTAACTCCTTATCCTCTGATCCCTCCTCATTTTTGTCATATGGATAGATCTCTGTAATCTTGAGGTCCACCAGCTGTTGAGTGACCAGAGAAACACTATACACAACCCTGCCTATCTTCCATCACCATAACCTGTCGGGTGATCTGGCATCAATGATGGAATCCTAGAGAACGTCCAGATGATAGGAATGTGTTATGAATTTGTGTACAAACTTAACGATACAATGATACAATGACTGCTTGCTTGCATGCACAAGTACTCTTCATGACTAATCCCTAATCACATGACCTCTACTATCCCTTCACATCTTCACCTCCTCACTCTGTCATATCTTCACAACATCACATTCTCTCCCTTCACTCTTTACAAACTCACACTGATCACATCTTCCATTCCAATCTCAATCCCTTTCCTTCATCTCTGCCTTTACCATTTGATCAGTATGATCACTCATTAAGATTGCATCTCAATCATGAACCATGCAAGATCCTAAATGGATCTCTACCACAATCTCTCTCTGATCAGTCACATCTTGTGATTGATCATTCCACATTACATTAATCCCTGCATTCATATCTGCTCTTTCATTTCTCCACCATATGAATGCCTAACCTTTCACTCATGGACTTTACCCTTTACCTTATTGTCCACTAGCATTAATACCATTATACTCTAGACCCAGTCACAGCTTGGTCTATGCACTTCCCTGTAATGTATATAAGGGGTTATGAGTACAGGCTGTTCCCCCAGCCTAATCCACTTGTTACCTCTCCTACCCTGCCTTAGTTGGTGGCCTAGTGAAGTTAAGACTAAGTAAGGGACAGCTATTCACCTACCAGTCCTTTATTGGATCCCTAGGAGTGAGGCACATCTGGAGATAAAGCCAAACCCTCCCCTCCCCCTCATTGTTTCATCATATCAATCCTCACACCACTGAACCGCCCAATGTCAGGCCAGCGAGCCAACTCATACCTCAGCTAGTTCAGCCTCAGAACCTATGCAAGTATGGAACTCATTCATTGGAAGATACTGAACCATACATCATCAAAGACCATGTGACAAGGAACCCTCATCATAATGTTCCTCGATGTTATACCTGTGGGTTATAGAAGCTACCATTGCTGCTAACCCTTATCATATTATGAACCATGGACTATTAGATATTTAAGCCACTAGTGACACAACGTCCTAGTTGGAACATATATTGGGGTTATCAAACAGACCCACATATCTATGGTGACACTGCCCTCATTCTCAAGGATGGCAACCTGGTCAATAGCCACATGATTACCCAAGGCTCAGAATCCTCGCCCCAAGAGCTGAACACAATTATGCTACACACATTACGATGTAGTGTTAGGAGGAAGACAGAACCATGTTGCAAGAGTATGTTGGTTAACAAGGACTTGCAAGAGTAGTCCTGGCGTTCCTTATGAAGATAGTCTAACTCAGTCCTTTCCTCATTCTGTTCTCCCATCCCTGCTGTTCAGCACTCTTCCTTCCAGATATTATCTTATATGGATTCATCATCTTATTCCCTGGTCATCTGCTGGATTGTTAGGTTGTGGTTGGGTAGACAGAACTCTTTGATTCCGCAACAGAATGCTAGAACAGCTGAAAGGGGATTGGAATAAAGGAGAGGATGATCTTCATACTCCTTGGTAAACTCTTGCATCACCAGTACTGCAACAGACTATTACACCATGCATGCTTCCTCCTAATACTAGTTCCTATGAGACTAGCATAATTGTAGTTGACCCTTGGGGCAAGAAGTCCAGGTCTTGGGTGATCGCATGGCTATCTCCAGGTTGCCAACCTTGAAAGCTTAATCAGGGGTGCCACCCCATCCTGGGGCATTCCACACAGCACCCGACAGGATCATCTCCAAATCCACAGACAAGGAGGAACAACTATAAATAGAACATCAAATATGATAAGGGCATCCGGCAGTGTATACCTATGATATCCACAGGTATAACATCCATAGGTCCTTGCGATAAGGCCTTGCATCACATGAAGTTTCTTCATCAGGTTAGTGCCCTCACAAAGATGGGCAATATTTCAAAGAATGTTGCTACGAGGTGTCTTGACCATGACATCATCTTGACTGAGGCTTGAGCTTGCATGACCACACAGAATAAGAATAGAGAAGAGGGGATAAAATGAGACTGCATCCAGGCAATGCCTCACTCCCAGGCAGTCTGAAAACCAGGTGGGCAAATAGCTACCTTGTTACTTGTTATAGCTTAAACATCATCAGGCCACCTTTGCAGGCAGAGTGAGAGAGGTGAACAAGTGGATTTGGCTGGGGGACAACAGCCCTTGCACAACCCCTTATATACATTACAGGAAGGTGCACAGACCAAGCTGTGACCTGTGGTCTAGGGTATACAGTATTACTGCTATTAGATGATAAGGTATAAGGTAAGAGTTCATGATGCAAAGGTTAGGTATTCATCTAGGAAGAAATGGAAGAGCTAAGATGAATACAGTGCATACTATAGAATGAAAGATCGATCACAAGATGTGAAAGATCTGAAATGAGGATCGTGGCAAAGATCATCAAGATCCTGCAGGGTCATGATTGAGATGGGAATCTCAATAAGGGATCATACTGATCAAAGGGTAAGGGCAGAGATGAGAAAGGTGAGGACACCTTGAGGATGTGGGAGATAATCTAGATGATCAGTGTGAGATCATGAAGTTATAAAGAGGTGAAGAGAGTGAAGGATGTGAAACACATGATGGGTGAAGGCATGATGATGTGAAGGGACAGAGTAGTCATGTGATTAGGGAAGGAGAAGTCATGTGACCTTCGGGTCACATGATTGTAAAGTGCCATGCCCAATGCTAACACAAAGTACGAGTGGTGAATGTGATGTCATAACACCAGCTGGCTCACTGCTAGGATTAGCAGGTCCAGCTGGCTCCACACCATGTTCTGGTGGTCATTGATTGCCCTCACAATTAACTCCATACACTCCCTTATCTCTGACTTACCCCCCATTTCCTCTGACTAAACCTTTTTTCACAGTTCCTCTGCCTTATCTCCATCATGTACCCTCTTCTTCTTCCTCACCTCCATTTTTGTCTCCCCTAGCCTCTGTTGCGGAACCAAAGAGTTCCGTCTACCCAACCACATAACCAACCAACCCGGCAGACGACCAGGGAACAGTACGATGAGTCCTTGAGATATCATCTGGAAGTGTAGAGTGCTGAATAGCAGGAATGAGGGGATCGAGGATAAGGAGGGGACTGAGTCGGGACTATCTTCTTGGTGTGAGCTCCAGAACTACTCTTGCAAGTCCTTGATAACCACTAGACTATTGCACTAGGGTTCTGTCTTCCTCCTAACACTACAACCTAATGTATGTAGCATAATTGTGTTCAGCTCTTGGGGCAAGGGTTCCGAACCTTGGGTAATCATGTAGCTATTGACCAGGTTGCTATCCTTGAGAACAAGGGCAGTGTCACCGAAGATGCGAGGGTACGTTTGATAACCCCAAGCATGTTCCAACGAGAGACGCGGTACTACTTGTGGCTTAAATATCTGTAATGTCCTATAACTAATATGATAAGATCCACACGGCAATGAGGGCCTCTCGGGATCGCAGGTATAACATCAGTAGTCGGTACGATGGAGACTACATCACATGATCTTTGATATGTTTCTGGTACAATTCTTGATACAATGAATGTCTTCCGTTCTTCTAGGTACTGGGTTCTGTACTAGCGCTTGAATGAGCTTGCTGACTGGCCATTATGTTGGCAGTTCGGTTCTGTCAGGATCGATAAACGATGGAACGATGAGGGGGAGGGATAAAGGTTAGCTTTATCTCCAGACGGCTCACTCCCAGGGCTCAGTTAAAAGGGCCAGGCGAATACCATCCCTTACTTGATCTGTTGTCACTAGGCCACCTTGGTAGGCAGGGTAGGACGCGAGGAAACAAGTGGATTAGGCTGGGGGAACAGCCCTACTCATAACCCCACTACTTATAGGTTACAGGAGTATGCACAGACCAAGCTGTGACTAGGGGTCTAGGGTATAAGGGATTAATGCTATAGGCTACTAGGGTAAAGGGTATAGTCCATGAGTAAAAGGTTAGGCATCTCATCTATCAGAATGGAAGAAGCGGAGATGAGGATGCAGGGTTTAATCTAAAGGGAAGATCGATCACAAGATGTGACTGATCTGGAAGGGGGATTGTGGCAGAGATCCATCTAGGATCTTGCAGGGTTCGTGAGAGTGATCATACCGATCGGAGAGTAAGGGCGGAGATGAAGAAGGGGAGGTGATCAGGAATGGAAGAGTGATCGGTGATTTGTGAAGGATGTGAAGAGAGATAAGAGATGTGATCAATGTGAAGGTGTGAAGGCATGACGATGTGAAGGGAACGAGAAAGGTCACGTGATCAGGGAAAGGTCGTGAGAAGTACTCATGCAATGCAAGCATGCAGTCATAGTACTAAGTATCATACACAATTCATAACAGCCTCTCACATCGAGCCTTGACACATTGGCACTCCTCGCATGATGTGGCTTTTTCAGAACTGAGGGTGCAGTCTAGCCCCCAGTCCTTGCATCTCCAGCATACCAGTGCCAGCTCCACTTGCCCCTTCCCCTTGCTGAAGCTCTGCACCACCATGACTTGCTTTGCCTGTCCTTCATCAGCTCTACCTGTCTGCAACATGGTGGACTCACCTTTTTCTGGGCTGCTGCCTCAGCCTTGGCTGCCCACCTTTTGGCAGCCTCCTCCACCTTTCTCCACTTCTCCTTCTCCCTCCTCACCTTCACTCGTCACCTCTGTTCCACCACCTTTGCCTCCCACAGAGCATCATCATTGTCAGCACACTCCACTAGTCATTCATCAGCCCATGTTTTGATATTGGTGAAGTTGGACATGGTGGTTGTTTTCTAAGGAGTTGTCCATGAATCACCTAGACTTTATACTATGCAGGTAACACCCCACTCTGCCAATTAATTTTTCAGACTCTACAGTCAATAGAGTCATGTGATCCTCAGTGGCCTTCAAGGGTTTAGACCTAAGAGGGGGATACTGTCATATTCTGTGTTTCAAGTCAACTCTGGTACTTCTGTACCATCTCTGTTGTACCTCTGGTCTGTCTCTTCTCCATTCTTCTATACCTACTCTGTTCAGACTTGTACTTAGTGTTCCTCCCTGACTTTGTCCCTGTTATGTTCTTCTATGTCACTTATACCTTACATTCCATTTCTTGCTTAGTTAGAACTCCAATACCAGTGCTTGCTTAGAAGCACAGCTCCAAAGCTGCACTTCAGCATAGTCTTACCTCCAACCCCTCCAGTACATACTGTAACCCAACTCCAGACTTAGTTATCCAAGTCCCTCCATATATAAACTCCATAGTTACATCTTGTACACTTCAGTTTGAATATTAACATAACCTTCTGTTGACCCAAGTCATTAACTGACTTCATTCTGACTCACTCTGAACTCCACCCTCCAAGTCATAGACTGACTACCCTCTGACCCACTCCATCCCACATCCTCTGTCCTATATTCTCTATCCTCCAACTTATTACCAACATAACCTGACTGTTATGAATTGTATATAATACTTAGTACAATGACTGCATGCATGCATTGCACGAGTACTCAATCATGACTTTCCCTGATCATGTGACCACACCATCCCTT
>JBBPJS010000162.1:0-22354 GCA_038088835.1 Singerocomus rubriflavus
GATTGCCCAACAGGTTAAGGGAAGTATTATGACTGGTAGGCTGTTGCTCTTGAGTAGGGTTTGCAACACCCCCTAGCTAAATCCACTTGTTCACCTCTTCTACCCTGCCTGCAAAGGTAGCCTAGTAATGTTAAGCCATAGCAAGTAACAAGGTAGCTATTCACCCACCCAGTCTTCATTGACTGCCTGGGAGTAAGGCATTGCCTGGATGAGGTCCAACCTACCCCCCTACTCTTCTCTATTTATTACTGTGTGTTTGCTAGCTCAAGATTCAGTCAAGACAGGACATAGTCAAGACACCTTGGACAACATTTGCTGCACTACTTTGTGAAGATATGAAAACCCATGTGATTCAAGATGGTTATCACAACCTCAAGATAATATCATACCTGTAGGCATCATATGCATATGCTGCCACTTGCCCTTATCATATTTGATGTTATATTTATAGTTGTACCTCCTTGTCTGTGGACATGGGAGAAGATTCTGTTGGGTATCTGTGTGTAGACCCCAGAATGGGGTGGCAACCTGGAGATAGCCATGCAATTACCTAAAACCCCAACTCCTTGCCTTATAGGTTGAATACAATTATGCTGCACTCAAAGGATGTAATATTAGGAGGATGCAGACATGGCTGCAAGAGTGCCTGTCACACTAACAATGCAATAGTTCATCAAGGAGTTAGAAGATCACCCTTTCTTCTTATTCAATTCCCTTTTTGACTATCCTAGTCATTCCTCTTTCCACTCATGGTTCAAGCCCCATAGAGATAATGCCAGATTGCCTGACAGGTTATGGTGATGAAGATAGGCAGAGTATAGTGTTTCACTTTGGTTGCTCAACAGTTATATGTACCTTGTTGTCATATAGAAAAGCATCTTGATAACTTGCAATCCTGCACAATATTTCTAAGACCATTGCAATTGTAACATTGCACATTGAGGTTAGTTGAATTCTTTGATGGAAATCATTGCATGTCCCATGTCATGGGTCAAACTTGTTGTGCCCCTATATCCATCAGAGCTCCATGACCAGATTACATGCCAACAGCTGTGAATTTAGAATTGCTTGAGGGAGGATGAGTGGCAGGATTAAAAAGTTGAGGGGTAAACTGTGATCAAGGAGGCATTGAAGGTCATTGGAAATTTGTATTGATTGATCTATAAGAGGCAAAACTTTCTTTTTCCTCTTTTTTTTTTTTTTCAAAAGCTAGACCAATATCTTGTACCATTTCTGTAAACTCTTTGTAAGTCACATTTGAATTTTTAAGATTAGCCTAATGATAAACAGGCCTGTTGACCAGTCTTTTGAGCAAGGTTAACACATGCTCATCAGAGATCTCTGCTTCTTTAGCTAAAAGCTTGAATCTGCCAATCCATTCAAACATATTATGACCTTCCTGAGTGAGCACTTCAATTTAGACAACTGTTTATGAGCTAGGATGTGTTACGAATTGTGTACGACATTTGATACAATGACTGCTATGCTTGCATGCACAAGTACTCAATCATGACTTTCCCTAATCACGTGATTTCCCTCACTCCCTTCACATCATCACATCTTCACTCTTCACGTGTATCACATCTCCTATCCTCTCCCTTCACCTCTTCATGACATCACCGATCAATCTCTTATCTCAATCACCTCACCTTCTTCATATCCATCGTTTCCTTCGATTGGTATGATCACTCATCAAAATTGCATCTCGATCACGACCCTGCAGGACCCTTGATGGGATCTCTGCCATGATCACTTCCTTGATCTTTCACATCTTGTGATCAATCTTCCATCTTAGATTAGACCCTGCACTTCATATCCGCTTCTTCCATTCTGATATATGAAATGCCTAACCTTTTACTCATGGACTACACCCTTTACCAATAGCATTAATCCCTTATACCCTAGACCCCTAGTCACAGCTTGGTCTGTGCATCCTCTTGTACCGTATATATAGTGGGGTTATGAGTACAGGCTGTTCCCCCAGCCTAATCCACTTGTTACCTCTCATCCTACCCTACCTACCAAGGTGGCCTAGTGACTAAGTACAAGTAAGGGATGGTATTCGCCTGGCCCTCTTAACTAAGCCCTGGGAGTGAGCCATCTGGAGATAAAGCTAACCTTCACTCCTCCCCTCTATCATCCCATCATCCCTAGCACTACCGTACTGCCGATCTATGGCTAGCTAGCCAACTTGTTCAAGCACTCGTACAGAACCTAGTAACAGAGAAGAACGGAAGACATTCATTGTATCAAGAACCATACCTGAAACTATTAAAGATCATGTGACGTACTTCTCATCATATCAAGTACTGATGTCATACCTGCAATCCCAAGAGGCCCTCGTTGCCGTGTGGATCTTATCATATTAGATATAGGACTTTCCAGATATTTAAGCCATGAGTAGCATCACGTCTCTCGTTGGAACATACGTTGGGGTTATTGAACGTACCCACGTATTTACAGTGACACCGCCTTCATTCTCAAGGGTTGCAACCTGGTAAGAGCTACGCGATCACCCAAGGACCGGAATCCTCGCCCCAAGGTCTGAACACGATTATGCCTTTCCCATTAGGGGTTAGGTATTAGGAGGAAGATAGAGCATTGTTGCAAGAGTATGATTGCTACCAAGGACTTGCAAGAGTAGTCCTGGAGTTCCTGGTTATAGTAGTTCCCCCGATGCATAGTCCTTCCCTTTATCTGCAAACCTCAAGACTGTCCTAGTCAACATCCCTTTACTCCGACATAGATGGTTTAGCCCTGTACCGAGATCTCTGGTTGTCCACTGGGTTGGTTGGGTTGTTTGGCAGAGTAGCGTAACTCTTTGGTTCCGCAACATGTTTAGCATTCTTTACTCCATGACTCTCTAGGATTCTCTTGGTGATGCCAGATTGCCCAACAGGTTATAGGTGATGGATATAGGCAGGATTATAGTGTTTCTCTGGTCACTCAACACTAATACCTAAAACCTAACATCAAAGGCATAATCATTGTCAGACCTTGGGTCAAGGATTCTGGTCCTTGAGTGATCACATAGCTATTACCAGATTGCAACCCTTGAGAATGAAGTCAGTGTCACCATTAATCCATGGGTCTGTACAATAACCCCAATGGATGTTTCAATGAGAGACGCTATGCTACTCATGGCTTAAATATCTGTAAACATTCCTGTAATATGATAAGACCTGCATGGCAATAATAGCCTCTCAAGGTCACTGATATAACATCAGTAGTTGGTATGATAGGGACTACATTACATGATCTTTGATGGTTTCTAGGTTCATTATCTTTCAAAGAATGTCTTTCATTCTTCTCAGTACTGGGTTCTGTACATTGATGGGAAACGAGCTTGCTCATAGGCCAATATGTTGGCAGTTCGATTGTATGAGGTTCTAATGATGATACAATGGGAGGGGAATGGGATAAAGGTTAGCTTTATCTCCAGATGTCTTACTTCTAGGGACTCAGTAAAGAGCCAGTAGGTGAATAACAGTCCATTACTTGTGACATCACTAGGCCACCTTGGTAGGCAGGGTAGGAGAGGTACAAACAAGTGGATTAGGCTGGGAGAACAGCCCTTGTTATAACCCCTCTACTTATACATTACAGAAGAGTGCATAGACCAAGCTGTACACTAGGGTCTAGGATATACAGAATTAATGCTATAGGCTATACTATATGAAAGGGAAGGATCCATGAGGGAAACATTAGGCACTTCATCTATCAGAATGAAAGAGCAGAGATGAATGTGCAGGGACTAGGATAAAGGGGATGATCGATCACAAGATGTGACTGATCAGAGAGAGATCATGGCAGAGATCCATCTAGAATCTTGCAGGGTTCATGATTGAGATGCAATCTCAATTGGTGATTATACTGATTGTAGGGTAAGGGTGGAGATGAAGAAGGGGATTGTGATTGGAATGGAAGATGTGATTGGGGATGTTGTGACAATGTGAATGTGGAGGAATGTGAAAATGTAAAGATGTGACAAGGTGAATGCATAAAGGTATGAAGGGACAGAGAGGTCATGTGATCAGGGATGAGTCATAATATAGTACTTATGCAATGCATGCATGCAGTCATTGTACTAAGTATCATACACAATTTATAACAGAGGGACATGAACGCTAGTCTGCAAGCAGTAGTATAGAACATGATGGTGGGGTCTGATTTACTGTCTAGAGGTGGTATTATTTTTATAGTTTGTGATGAGAAATGGGGTGTGGGACATATCCTTTTCTGGTACCCACAAGTCATCTTCAGGTGGATACCCTTTCCATCAGATTAGGAAGGAACAGGAGAATAGGGTTCCACAATGTCATACTATTTTCTTGCTTTCATATTCCTCTTTTCCATCTATTAACTCTACTGGTGGTGGTATGGGCAGTGTGCCATCAGCTTTGAATGGGGATAGAAGAAATATATGGAAGACTAAATGAATTTTCCAGATTTTTGATAATTGGAGTTTGAATGTAATAGGGGATATTATGTTCATGATGACAAAGGGTCCTTCTCTTTTCTGAGCAAACTTCAGATTTGCCACCTGTTGTTTAAGATTAGTGGTCTTGAGCCATATTTTTTGTCCTTTTTTGAATGGTGTGTAACAAGTAGTTTTTCAGCTTTACTGCCTCATCCTTGCAAGGTCATGTGCTGCCACAGCTTTGTTTCTTGCTTCTATGAGTTGTTTTATTTAGAGGTCTGTGGAGGGGTTGTTAGTGGATAAGGGTATATCAGGTAGAGGTTTGGGTTCGAAGCCCATTAGTAAGAAGAATGGGGATTTGCCCATGATGGAGTGGGGTCAGTGGTTGTGGGCAAATTCTATATGGGTGATTAGTTCAGTTCAAGTGGTTGGATGATTTCTGCAGTAGATGCAAAGATATGTTTCAATTTCTTGGTTTACCCATTCTGTTTGCCTGTTGATCTGGGGGTGATAGGTGGTGGATAGGGTGAGGTCATAGTGCAGGAGTTTTCTAAGTGCTTTGGTGAAGCTAGACATGAACTGTGGTCCTCAATCTGAAATGATTTTATTGTAAAGTCCAAATTGTTTATATATGGATTTGAAGAATAAAAGAGTGATATTGGCTATGAAGGCTGACTTTGTGGTGAGGCAAAGGATTATCCCCTTTATAAGGCCATGGTTGACCATGACCAATAGAGCATTAAAGCTGTGGGAGGTGGGGAGGTTAGTGATCAGGTCACAACTGATCTGTTGGAATGGGTGGATTGCCATGGAAAGGATGGGGTGGAGGGGGGGGTGACTGAATGTGTGTTTGCCTTGTTTGCTTGGTAGGGGATGCAGTGAGTGATGTATTGCCTGGTGTGGGCAGCCATATCCAGCCACTAATAGTATTGTGTCAGGAGGGTGAGGGTTTTCTGATAGCCAGGGTGGCCAGTGAACTCATGATCATGGCAATGGTGGAGGATGGCAGAGTGTGCAGAGGGAGGAACAAAGAGTCAATGGTTGTAAGTAAGTAAGCCATTGACTTTCTGAAAGGCAAAGAGGTGGGGTTGGAGTTCAGGAGGTGTGGACAGGTTGAATTGCTGGAGAAGATCTAGGGCAAAGGAATCAGACTGAGTACCATGTTCAATAAGGGAGGAGAGTTTAGCATTGACGAGGTTGACAAAGAGGTGCAGGGGAAGGAGCATGATGTGGGCATTGTCCTTGGGGTAAGTGTCATGGTCACTGTGACAGAAGAGAGCATTGGGTGCAGCTAGCCAGGATTCTGGTGTATGGATAAGGTATAGGTTGAAGTCAGTGATGTCTAACAACCAGCAGGCTTGATGGTGGTTGAGATTTTGTGCCTTCTTGAAATATGTTAGGTTTTTGTGGTCTGTGAGGACAGTAATCAGAAATCCTAAGCCCTGTAAGTAGTGTTGCCAGGCTTTGAGGGCATGAATGATGGTGAGAAGTTCCTTGTCACAAACATCATAGTTGTGTTCTGCAGGGAAGAACACTTGGGAGAGGTAGGAACATGGGTGGAGTTGACTATTCGAGTTTTTTTGCATTAGGACCCCTTCAGAGGCTATTAGGGAGGCATCAGTCATGATAGTGAATAGTCAAGAGATATTGGGAAAGGTGAGGATGGATTTGGCAAGAAATAGCTGTTTAAGGTGCTGGAACATGTTATTGCATTGTTCATTCCAGTTCCAGACCATGGTTTTTGTTGAGCCACCTAGTGAAACACTATACTTCTTGATTGACAATCGCAACTTGAGCTTGCTATGCAGACACTGTGCAGGGTCTTGCCACAAAGTCCACAAAGACACAAAGATAGAATGGTAGTAAGGATAAGGGAAGTAGTATCCTTAAGGTCTCAACCTACTAGGAGGTGAATAACCAAGTGGATTAGACTAAGGGGGATCAGTTACAATACACCCCATATTTATACTACTGTACAATGTGCATGGACCAGGTGACATCATAGATAAGGTGTGAAAAGAAGTAACAGAGATGAATGCCATAAGGCATCAGAATGGAAGAGAAGGAAAGAAGCAACAGAAATGAAAAGAAGGCTTCTTTCATGAATGGAGATTAAACAGGCTGTGCCCATGAGGCAACCTGCATGCATGACATCATTGATCTAGGCCTGATCATGTGATCAGTCATGTGATGAAGATAAGATAAAGAAAGATAAGATCAAGAGATTAGATAAAGGAAAAGTGTAAAAGTGTAAAGGGAAAATATGATGTTATAACACTTCCCCCCCCTCAAGACTTGTATTCCAGACAAGTCGGAGAGTCAGTGACCACAGTAAAGTTCTCATAAGTAGTGAAGAGAGAGTTAAAGTTCATGTTTTGCAGATGGATATGATGAGGAGCTGAAGGATTTAATCTATAAAAGTCAGCAATGGCCTCAGGTGCATTTTGCAAATGAATAGCCAGTTCCCAAGTATCGTCTGAATCATCCCATCCCCTCCAGTGAACCAGATACTGAAGTTGACCATCATGCATGCGAGAAGCACAAATGTGATCCACTTTGAATTCCTCATCACCTTCCTGTATGACAGTGATTGCATTAGGTCGCAAGACTGGTTAACCAGGCAATGTATCAACATAAGGTTTAACTTGAGAAATGTTGACAACTGGATAAATCCAGAGTCGTTTTGGCAAGTCCAAATGCAAAGCATTCGGCAAGATCTCAATGATCTTATATGGGCTCAACCATTTCTGAGTCAATTTTTGAGTGGAATAAGGAAGCATGAGGTTGTCAGTAGATAGCCAAACCTGTTGGCCAACGACTGGAGTGAAAGTTACAGGGAGATGTGGCATGTTAAGCATTTTATGTCATGTCTCTTCAAAAGCTGATTTCACTTTTGAATGAGCCTTTGCACATTCCAGACCAAATCCACTGGTAGCAGATTCAAAACCTAACTGCGGTGCATAGTTACGGGTGATAGAAAAGGGAGTTGCCTTTGTAGTGGTAGAAAGAGAGTTGTTGTGATGGAACTAAGCTAGCTTGATTCAGTCAAACCATTGCTCTTATTTCTTGACTACAAAGGTTCGAAGATATGCTAGCAGTTCTTGGTTTATCCTTTCTGTCTGCCCATCTGTTTGAGAATGATAAGCAGTGGAGATTTTCTGAGAGATGTTCAACATCTTGCAAAGCTCGGAAGTGAACGCAGAGATAAACTGTGGTTCTCGATCAGAAACAATGAAGGATGGGAGTCTATGAAGACACCATATATTATCTCTAAATAATTTAGCAAGATCGAAAGAGGAAATAGACTTAGAACAAGAAACAAAGACAACTTCTTTGGAGAAATGGTCGACAATGACACAGACAGAGTCGTTGCCATTTAACTCCAGAAAACCAGAAACAAAATCAATAGATATATCCTTCCAAGGTGAAGATGCAGTTGGAAGGGGGAGTGGCTTTACTCCAGACAAGTGTTGCTTTCCTTTGGAAATAGCACATGCTTGGCAGGAGCAAATATATTGTTTGATATCACCTGTGATATCAGGCTATGCAAAGTAATGAGTGATAAAGTGTCAGGTATGACCTTCACCAGAATGTCCACCAATAGAAGAATCATGGCATAAGGTTATACACTGCACCCATAGTTCTTCAGGAACATATATTTTATTTTCTTTAGATCAGAAGAATTCTCCATTATATTCAAATGAAGAAGGAATATCATCCAAGCAAGTTTTTGTAGTGTTTTTTATGTTTTCTATAAATGAGAAGGAAAGTGTGATATGGTGAGCAAAACTAGTTGGTGGCAGCATGGTTACATTGGTGTTAATCTTTTCTGCTGCATCACCATAGTTTGGTCGCCAAGATAAGGCATCTGCTTGACCATTTTGCGAGCCAGGTTTATAAGAGATTTAAAAGTTGAATTCTAGGAGAACTGCATGCCATCTTGCCTGTCTAGCAGACAGATCTTGAGGTTTTTTCCAGAATTCGAGGTTCTTATGATCTGTCCAAATCTCAAAAGATGGAAGATCTATTAAATAGTGTCACCATTCCTTTAAAGCTCAGATAATGGCTAATAACTCCTTGTCATAAATGGGATAGTTATGTTCTTCCTTCGAAAACGAATGAGAATAGAAGGCACAAGGATGCCACAAGTCATCATCACATTTCTGTAATAAGACTGCACCAGTCACAAGATTGGAAGCATCCGCTTCAATTCTCATGGGTTTCGAAGTGTTGGGGAAGACAAGGAGGGGAGCAGAGGTAAATTGTTGTTTAAGCTTGTCAAAAGCTTGTTGCTGTGGTTCTGCCCAGCAGAATTCTATATCCTTCTTTGTGAGACTCATAAGAGGTTTCGAGATCTCAGCAAAGTCCTGTATAAAGTGATGGTAGTAGTTGCACAATCCTAGGAAAGATTGTATATCTTTAAGCTTCTTGGGGATAGGCCAATCAAGGATTGCATTGACCTTTCCTTTTTGTATTTCTATACCGTCTTTAGAGACAACCATTCCTAGGAAGTCCACCTTCTCCTTGGAGAAATGACATTTTAATGGCTTAGCATACAAGTCATTATCTCAAAGTCATTGAAAAACTTCCCAAACTATATTTTTGTGTTGTTCTTTTGTCATTTTTTTGATAAAGATGTTGACGTCATCTAAATAAATTAAGATGCAGGCCCACATATCTCCATAAATATCATTCATCATCTGCTGGAATGTTGCAGAGGAGTTAGTCATGCCAAAATACATGACAAGAGGTTCATAGGTGCCCTCAGGGGTAACAAAAGCTCCTTTCCATTTGTCGCCTTCTTTAATTCTTACATTGTTATACCCCCAATGTAAATCCAGTGTGGTGAACATATCAGCACCTTTAAGCTAATCGATAAGAGTAGAGATAAGAGGGAGAGGGTAGGCATTCTTAATAGTGCCTTCATTGAGGTAACGATAATCCATTACCATATGTTTTTTCCATCCTTTTTTGGAATGAAGAAGACAGGAGCCGTCTGAGGGGACTTAGAGGGGTGAATATAACCCTTCTTTAGTTCTTTCGACAGAAAAGTTCTAACTTCTTCCTGTTCTTGTTCCGATAAGGGGATAACCCTTCCCTTTTTGGGTACAAAGTCATCTTTTAACTCAATTGCATGATCCCATGGTTTCCTTTCAGGCATTCTTTCTAATTCTTTTTCAGAGAATATATCTAGGAAATCATGATAAGCTTTGGGAACTTGCTGTTCGAGTTCTTGTTGCTCTTCAATGGTCATTTGACACATTTGCCGAGCAAGTTGGGAATATAAATTACAATGCGACATGCATTTAGGGAATGATATAGTTTTTTCAACCCAATTAATATCAGGGTTGTGGTGTGCAAGCCAGTCGTAACCTATAATAATATGATGGGTACCCAAGGTGGATACTAAAGCATCCAGTGCTTCAGTATAACCCTGGATAGTGATAAAGAGTGTGACGTAGTGTGAGATGGAACCTTGAAGATTTTTGGAACCATCTGCATTGATTGCATCTAAAGATTTGGGCAGAGGTTGAATAGGAAGACAGTATTGTTCAACAACCCATTGATCTATAAAGATATTACAAGCCCCTGAGTCGAGGAGAGCTTTCAACTCGACTAGACAATCTGTGTTTTTGTATTTTACATTAATTTGACACAGGACATTGAATTCTCTGTAATGAGAAAGAGAACTAGGGGGTTTATAAGTTATAGATCGAGCTTTGACTCACCTTAACAGGGAATTAAGCACACTATGTTTTAGATCTGGTGCCACGCTCGAATGAAACACCCTGACGAATACACCAAAAGCTGTTTTTATTGCAGAGTCCAGCTTTGAACTATCAAATACATTAGTAAGAACCAAAAATGATGGTACACTAGAATTGTCAAATAAAAGAGAAAAAGAGATAAGTTCTTGACCACTGGCACTCCTATTACCATTGGTCTTGCTTAGTTTAAAGAGATATTGTTAGCAGCTGCTTGTCTTGCTTCAGCTGCAAACTTGTCTCTATAATATGCCTTGGCTTCATCAGTCATATATACAGCATGGGCAGACATGCTGGACTGGGGGTCATTGTTCTGCAAGGATGACCTTGCTGGAGGAACAACGGCTTGTTGCATGACTTGGTAAGAGTCACATATGTCGTAGAGTTGAGCCAAATGCCACCCATTCTCATCAGCTTCTTTTGAGAATTCCATACCAACCATCTGTGTGGTCACATATTCTTGTTCAGGAGAAGAGTGGTAAAAGGAAGGTTGACCCCACTGATCATACATCATTTGTTGACGTACAAACCTCCTGGGATTGGTAGGGCAGTTTGCATGTATATGGCCAGGTTTTCCACAACCATAACAGAGTCTTGGGGGAATGAAGCAATTGTTGATAGTTGGGGGGTGATTAGGATTGGAGGAAGTAGTCTGTTGAACGCTTATGTCCATAGGTGCACCATGACCTGGTTGAGTACCAGTTGCGGTAAAACGCGAAGGAGGAGGGCCACGAGATGCTAAATAGGTTTGGTTAGGAGACCAGAGACGTGGCTAGGGTCTTTGCATGATATGAGGAGGTGGTCTTTGATTTTGCAGTGAGAAAGACACAAAGCTTCCTCTCTCCTCTCATTCCTTTTCAAAGGACATTTCTACTTCTAGTATCTTTGTACACCACTCAGTCCAAGTGGTGTCATGCTTCTATAGATTGACTTGATGGTAAATAGGTCTATCCACCAATCACTTAAGAAGTACCAGGCAGTAGTCATCTGTAACTTCAGCTTCATCTGCTAGCATCTTGAATCTAGACAACCAGTCAAAGGTGTTGCGACCATTTTGTCACAAATTCTCCAACTTGGTGAGAGATTCATATGCTAGAGAGTCAATTCTAAAATATCACACGATTTTGGCCTTAAGTGCATCCCAATCTGGCCATGCACTGTCTCCTTTTCTATTAGCAGTAGTGTTACCTTGTGCATCAAGTATCCACTCCTTTTCTCCATGTATACACTCTTCTATTTCGAGTCTTGCAAACAAAGCTGCTTGCCCACCTTCGAATTTTGATAGAACCGTAATATAATGGAGCTTGTCTGAGCCCCATTGTTGTATGTCTTGCCAGACTTGCACCTTAGTCAACCACAATCTTAAATTTTCTCGTTTACCATCCCAGTTACCTGGGTCAGCAATTTTCTTCATCACATCCTTTTGGTGAGACTGTGAGTTGATATTTAGCGTAAGCTGAACGAGATGATTAAGTATGTCAGCAAGTTGCTGATTTGTGGACATGTTTCTGGGTGGTGGGGGTGGTGAGTAATGGGTTGGAGAGGCCGGAGGAGAATGTCATGGAGTGGAAGAACTAGATCCTTCATCGTCAGGTTCAGGAGTCCCATGATAGGAAGCGAAAGGGTCAAAATGTGTATTAGAAGACTATTCTAGACAACCAGGCCTAGAAACCATAATGTGTATCTGCAAGATCTAAGATTGAATCTTTTCTTAGCACCTAACAATGCAATTTTCTTCTTATGTTTCGACTTCTTTTTCTTCAAAGCCTTAATCTTAGCCTTAGTAACTTCTAACTTCCCATTAGTTCTCCCAAGGCACTCTTCCTCATAACGAGTGAAATACTTGTTAACAACTGGATTGAAGTGCTTAGATAAGCACCAATTGATCCAATCGTTAGTGATGGTGGGTTCGGAAAGGACGAGGTTGTGAATCTGAGCTAGATCTTCAGAATTCATCTGATCCTCGTAATCAAGGTAGTCATATAGCCCAAAGGGCACAGGGGATGGATTGTGAGATAGAATATGGTGAGGACCCCAAATCTGGGGGTTGCGGGCTGGGAGATTGGCATAGGGACCAGTGATGGTTCGATGGTCACATTCTTCTTCTGGTAGAGGGTACTGAGCATAAAGGCCAAGCTCAACATCTTTAACAATTAGGTGATCATTGGGGTCAACGGAGTGGCTGTGAGAAGGATACTGTAAAGAGGGGGTAGTGGACACTAACCTGCAAGACTGGGCACGTTAAGAGTCTAATCCAAGTGTTGAACCACTTAGAGAAACACTATACTTCTTGACACACAGTCACAACTTGAGCTTGTACTGCAGATACCATGCAGGGTCTTGCCACAAAGGCCACAAAGACACACAGATAAGAGAGTAGGAATGATGGGTAAGAGATGAGTAGTATCCTTAAGGCCTTAACCTCTAGGAGGCAAATAACCAAGTGGATTAGACTAAGGGGGATTAGTCACAATACACCCTGTATTTATATTGTACAGAAGTGTGCACAGACCAGCTGATGTCATAGATAAGAGATAGCAAAAATAGAAAAGAAGAAGCGGAGATTAATGCCATGAGGCATCAAAATGGAAGAGAAGGAAAGAAGCAACAGAAATGAAAAGAAAGCTTCTTTCATAAACGGAGATTAAACAGGCAATGTCCATGAGGCAGCCTGCAGGCATGACATCATCGGTCTAGGCCTGATCATGTGATCAGTCATGTGACCTGTCACCTGACCTAGTCATATGATGAAGATAAGATAAAGATAAAGATAAGATCAAGAGATTAGATAAAGGAAAAGTGAAAAAGTGTAAAGGGAAAATATGATGTTATAACACTATCAAGGACTTGCAAGAGTAGTCCTGGAGATCCTTTATAGAAGATAGTCCCACCTCAGTCCTCTTCTTATATCCATTCCCTCATCCTGCTGTTTAGCACTCTTTCTATCCAGATATTATCTCTTAGGATTCATTGTTCGTTCCCTGGTCATCTGCTAGGTTGGTTGGGTTGTGGTTGGGTAGACGGAACTCTTCAGTTCTGCAACACTCTTTTAAATAAAAGTCTGATAACACACTTAGTTTGTAAACAAAACTTTAGTAATATAACTTACAATCTTCTATAATTAATATAATAACAATATATCACTTATATATTATATTTGCTTGCTTAAGTAACAATATTACTATCTAATTGCTTTAGCCAGCTATTTTGGCTTGCCATGCTTAGTGTTGAGCAACAAGCCATAATAAAACAAATAAGCTTACATAAGTTCACATAAGCTCAAAATAGACACATGTAAAATTTCTGATATAGTTGAGAAATTTATAAATCTCTTTATTAGTCCAGTAGATCTAGTTCTTCTTGACTGCCAGTTGTTGATGCATGAGTTGCAATGACTTGAAAGAATAACAAAGGAGGAAAATCTGTTGAGAAGAGAGCAGATGGTGTCATATCAGTGATGGATCAGTGGTGGGTGGTGGTTTGAGGGCATTTTTGGGATGAGAATTATTTCGGACTCCGCCTAGTCGGTTATGAGGTGCTTGCATTCTCCTGTGTCTCCGCGAATGCCACCGTGGCATCGTCCGAGTTGCGGAGTCCAAAGGCAACAACTCTTAGCCGAGCTAGCTAGCCGAGTCGGTACCCCAGCCGAAACTTGGCACCATACCGAACAGGACCTACACATGCACCTCTACCTCGGACACAGCCCACGAACCCTCTATCTTTTGACAGATTCTCCCAAGGAGAGACTGGGACACCCATTTAGGGCACTGGTATTTCGTGCGGCGGAAGCCAGTGCAAGCCAAGTCGTGGTCGAATTTCTGCCCGGTGATGAAGTAAATATTACCGGTACGGTCAGGTTAACACATCACACTGTGAAGGGATGTCTGGGACTCATCTCGGTAGAAAATGGCACGTGCATGCACCGTTGTCATTCGTTGGCATACTTACCATCGACTTAGACATATTCCTTGCGGTGGTCACCGCGGCTACTGAGGTAGGGAACACTCGCCCGTCTCAATCACTTCCAGAGAAGGTTGCGAGAATCCATGAAGTCCGGTTCTATTGTGTGACATCGTCCTCATGGGACGATTTCTCATCTTCTCAAGACTCACTCGTCAATCTGGAGAACGTGATGGATACAATGTCAAGCAGAGAAACATATTTACAGACCCTCAACTCAAATGCAGTCTTCGAACATCCATGTATGCCGCTCACAAAGATATTATCTTCTGGTTCTTTCTACTATGCCCTGGATCCACCCTGGGACCTATCGACGCGATTCGCTGTGCGGTTGTCCCGAGATAGTCAC
Organism: Singerocomus rubriflavus; assembly: GCA_038088835.1. Lineage (NCBI taxonomy): Eukaryota > Fungi > Basidiomycota > Agaricomycetes > Boletales > Boletaceae > Singerocomus > Singerocomus rubriflavus. The sequence goes on from JBBPJS010000162.1 coordinate 14,495, forward strand.
ATCCAACACGATATCGGGGTCTTTGATGAACGATTCATTTGGAATGAGTACATCATCCGGAGTTTACTTGATTTTCGGGAGAAACTCGATCCATACGAACGCCAGGATTTTGATCGATGCCAGTTCATTGTGCGCAATACTGCTTGATGCTTTTTTTTAAAAAAAGATAGTGATGAACTGCACGTCACTCCTAGGTCCTTGCCATACAGGGTTACGTAGGTGTATCTACTATGGCCCTCTCGGCACCGCCCGTCAATGGTGCTCCTGTGGTTGCCACATTGTCGTTGATATCACGCCTTGGGTGGAAGAGAGCAGGAACTCGCTTCAATACACGAGGCATTGATGATGACGGCAATACAGCAAACTTTGTAGAGGCGAGTGTGCAAATAACTTACTCGTTTAGCCCATCTTTATCTAAGGGTCGCAGACCGAAACAATCCTGAGTACGGACCAGCACTCCGTGAGTTATACCCAAGTCCGAGGAAGCGTTCCATGTATGCTATTTCTCAACTTACTCTAGTTTTTATCTCACCATTGAGTATAGTGTTTTGGGAACAGCAGGGAATACAAACGTTCAGTCAACGCATTCAGATTACTCGCCCACAAGCATCACAACCCGCATTCGAGCGTCACTTTGCACATCTCATAGAAGCATATGGGGCGATACACGTAATTAACCTTCTCGGTACAAAGGAGAACGAAGCTACTCTAACAGCAGCATATGCAAAACATCTATGCCAAGCTAAAGGAATTTGGGGTGACCAGCTCAGCGTCACACACTATGACTTTCACAATGCTGTTAAAATCGGTGGTCACGATAGCATTGTGAGAGAGCTTGGGTGAGCCGATTACCCCCTTTCTTGTTCCCATTCTTATGGCTCGAAGACATTTGGCAGATATTGCTGATCACATGGATCGCTTCGGATTCACATTGATCGATGCCTCAGCAGAGGAAATAATTACGGGACAACATGGGGTATTCAGAACAAATTGTTTGGATTGGTGACCAGGTTCAAACATTATCTCTAAGCTTATCATTGACTTTTGACATAGCCTGGATCGAACCAATTTTGTCCAAGATCTTCTTTCACGCCAAGCAATCGAGCAGTTCCTTGGCCTTGTTCATCGTGAATGGTTACAAGCCAACACACTTTGGGCACATCACAGGGAACTATGGGCAGAAAATGGTGATGCACTATCGCGTATTTATGCCGGTACTGGTGCTCTAAATACAAGCTTTACGCGGACCGGAAAACGGACGCTAGCGGGTGGGTCTCGGCGGTTTATTTTTCTTGAAAAGCACGAAGTGGATTCTTTCAAAGGTGTTCTTTCGGATGCAACGAAAAGCGTGTCAAGAGCGTATATCAACAATTTCCAGGATAAAAATAAGCAGGTTGCGATCGACATGTTCCTTGTAAGATTTTCGCCTCTTTTCCTTGAATAGATATCTAGAGGTCCAACAGGGAAACCTTAACAACCAGACACAAGTAAACATATTTGACCCCGTTCGTGATATGGTCCGGAAGACACTAAATGAACGGTTGGTTCCTCAGAATTCGCAATTGTCACAGGTACTGAACTCTAAGCTCAAAGAATATCGGAATATTCCTCTACTTACCCATGTACTATATTCGTCGGCACTTGGAATGTGAACGGCAGGGTAAACCAACAACGTAGTACTATTCTCACCTCATTGACTTGAATATGTGTATAGCCTCCATCTGAAAGCTTGATTCCCTGGCTGTTCCCCCGTGACAGTAAGTTGGAATAATGAACAATTCACATGATGGGATAGTCCTGACTATTTCACTTCTGTAGACTTTCTCGAGTAAGCTGTCGTATCAAGGAGAAAAGCTTCGCTGACGTCTAGTATCACAGACCAGATATCTTTGTTTTGGGTTTCCAAGAGATAGTGCTCCTCACCGCGCAACAGATCATTCAGACCGACCCAGAAAAAAGGTGCCTGACACTCCTTGACTTGGCTTGCTGTTGACTGAATACACACATAGGCAGGTATGGGAACAAAGAATCATGGAAACAATTAATAGCAGGTCGAAGACTTCAGGAGAATATGTGTTAATGCGCAGCGAGCAGGTACCCACCTCAAAACCCTGTTTGTTTACTCCGAGGTAACGCTCTGCTCGCAGTTGGTCGGCACCGCCCTCCTTGTTATAGTTAAATCAGAGCTGACCTCTGTAATTCGCAACGTCGAAGGTGCTACTCGGAAGGTGGGTGGAACTATCTGTAGTAAGACTGTCCGTTGACCCTTTAACTAGACAGGTTTGCGGGGGATATCAGGAAATAAAGGAGGGGTTGGCGTTCGACTAGAATATCACGACACCAGCTTCTGCTTTGTTACCGCCCACTTAGCTGCTGGACACTCCAACGTTGAGGAACGCAACGCTGATTTCTGGACAATTACCCAAGGACTACACTTTCTCAAAGGAAAAACGATCGCAAGCCACGAGTACGTTCGTGGGCGAGGGAAGAAGTATCTTCTCACGAAAGTTTCGTAGCAACGTCATCTGGCTTGCTGACACCAACTATCGCATTGACCTCCCTAATGAAAGTGTCAGGTCTTTCGTGACGGAGAGATACTATGATCCTCTTGTGGGTTCGGACCAGGTAGGCACTCTATGCAGTCCTCTCAGGGAGATACTGAAAACAGGGCGTATGTACAGCTAAGGTTGGCGATTGAAACTGGTGAAGCTTTTGTAGGTTACGATGAAGGGCCACTATTGTTCTCTCCCACGTACAAGTATGACGTCGGGTCAGATAACTACGACTCAAGTGAGAAGATGCGAATACCCGCTTGGACTGGTATTGTACCCTTGGTCACCTTATCTTTATCCTGCCTCACTAGTGTTCCAGATCGAATCTTATTTCAAGGCAGTCTAGACTTATCCGTTTATTCGCGTGCGGAGCTCCGAGATTCTGATCATCGACCAGGTAATTAACTTGAAATTTCGCGCTACAGGGCCCTGAAGTATTGTCCGTTCAGTCTTCGCACTATTCCGAACTAAGGTGCGGGTTATTGACACGGTAAAACGTGCCGCACTCTCTCGCTTGCTACTTGAAACTACCATGACTGCTGTCCCTGGTGAGATGATTGAAGAAAAAATTGCGGGTCTTACCTTGCCTTCCGGTACAGACGATCGTAAGGCCCCATAGCTTGAACCTTTCCTATCCCTAAACTGCTCTGCAATAGTGCCGGCTCCAAGTTCAGACGATTCGCGATGGTGGGACAAACTTGGTGAGACATGTTACTCCAACATTCATATGAATGGCTAGACTAAACAGCTTATAGAAATTAACGATGGGAGCTTGACGATTTCGCCTTCACTGCTGGACACGGCTCTCGCAAATCCCTTCGACTCATCGGGAGACTCACCCTTATCAACGTGTCCATCATCAGACGAGGAACTCTATTCACATGCTGCTGACCTCCCCATGCCCATTACTCCTGAACCAGTAACACGTAGAAGTGTTAACGCCTCTGGTCCCGGAAAGTAGTCAGGTAGACTTCCTTCCCTGGGAAGAGCAAATTTCAAAATTAAAATAAAAAAAAAACGGAAACAGGCAATGCGATGCAAGCTGACCACATCAGCGAGGGTAAGATAACTAGATAAGCCCCTGCTTCTTCAAATCCTCGTATGTCTTTTTGTTGTATACATTACCCTCGTCATCTTCAAGCTCTTCCATCGTCTCTTGCTCAAATATTTCATGCCTTCCTTCCCGTTTGAGTTTTTCTGCAACTAAGGGCAATCGTCAGTTGTAGTTGACTTCAATTAAGTTGTATAAAGACAGCAAACGTACGTGAGAGCGCATCCTCTATACGCGTGATTTCGTGGAAATGCTTCGTATTTGGCAAACCCAGAGCCCGCATCCCAAATGCATGCCGAGATTCCTGTAAACGGTGAATCGATTACATGATTCAACAGAGTTGACCTCGGCTAAATACCTGAAAGTGTCTGTCAAAGTTTTTCCTATTGCAATCGGGCCGTGAGCAACCTTCGGCTGATACAGGAGGAACCTCATACCTTCCCATATACACATGGTCAGAACATATCTCGCACCGGTACTCAACGCCGAGACCATGTAGTTTATACAGCCAATACGGGATTGGCTTTCCGTCCCAACCGAGCGGAAGTTTGAGTGGATTATAAATCCTTTCCTCTTCTTCTTCCTCCTCGCCTGCACCATCTCCGTTGTTCGTCGAAGCAACAGGAGGTTTTGATTGTTCAATGAGTTCCTGCTCACGCTCGCGTGCAGTCAGAGAGAAACGGCGCTCCACATTAGATTTTGTTTCATTGATTGTGGGAACGAGCATGGCGAGTAGAGAAGCAGAAAGACTTGTGAAAAGCGCAGCATTTCGTAACCTAGATCGCCATGAACTCGGATGATTAGGAGATGGCACTGGGAACACGTGAACGCCATTTGGATTTTCTGGTGGCTCGTTAGAGGCGGCTTGCTTAGCAATCGCCTTGACATGTTTTTTTGAGGTCAAGTGTGCATCATACACCGTTTGTTTGGAGTAACCTTTTTGGCCTACCAGCAATGGAATGAGCACACGCATCACCATACCAACGAAGCATCTCACAAGCGGAGCACCATATGCCTCCTTCCTCCAAAAACATACGTTTGTTATTCTGATCTTCCCAGTCAGCATCGAATTCGCCCGCCTCCCACCCCTTCTGAAATTCAGCTTCATTGTCCCGATACTTTGAGTCTATATCTACAAGTGGTTGTGTGCGCTTGAGAAAGGATAGCAGGTAATCGTGCAAACTTCGAATATAGCTAAGACGAGCTGAGCAAGGTGAGTATACCTGACGACAATAAAACACTTACATCTCATACTCCCTGGAATTCCGCGTTTGCTTGGGAAGTTCGTTGTGCAGCGTTCCATTTTGAGTTGCTAGAAGCACATCCAGGTATTGCAGATAGGGTAGCCTCTTTGTGATGTTCTTTAAGTTATTATATGCGGTGTGGTTCGCATACAAGTCAACGTATTTCCCATATGCCTCTTCTCCGGAGAACATCAACGACACAGCTGGACAAGTAATGAATGAAGGGCCACAGAGAATCAATGACTAGATACGCACGATCCTCCTCCTCCAACTCCTCGTCTAATCCGTCCTGGTTCCCCTCCTCGAGCAGAGCAGCGAGCTCTAATTCGAAGGCTCCTGCCGTGACATCAGGATACTTATTGTAGTGGTCCTGAATCTTCACCAACCGCGCATAGAATTCGGAGAGGTCACCTGGTTGAGTTGGCGCAGTAAGAGCATTGATCTCAGCCTTGCGGGAGTCTTCGTCGTCATACTGGGCCTTAAGTGAGGCCATACGAGAGGAAATGCGACTGAGCACCTCAGCTGCTTTATGCTCTGTCTGCAATCTGACCTCATGGGTAGGCTGGTTGCGCGACAGGAGAGAATAAAGTGCTATCTCATAGCGCTCAATCTCTTCATGAGTCTGTCGCTGTGTTTCAATGAAAGAGTCCATGACCTTGTTCAACGTTGTGCGCGTGAGGTGATGTCGCTAATTTAAAACTCCGCTACCGCCATTCGGTTCTCCTGCCCCACACAGGAAAAAAAAAGTCACCGAAAATGCCTGGTATCAACCCCGGAGACGAGGTAAGTCGGCTTTGGAAGCAGTCTATATGCGTCGTTGATGCAATGCGTGTTAGAAACTCATCTTCGAGTCGTCCGAAGCTGTCTCGGTCGTATCCACCTTTGACGACCTCAACTTGAAGGAAGACCTTCTACGAGGAATCTATGCTTACAGTCTGTCTTCGCTCAGCTCTTTTCCTTCGTATCTTATTCTCTTCATTAGATTTCGAAAAGCCTTCTGCCATCCAACAACGTGCTATATTACCCATCACTCAAGGACGCGACGTGATCGCTCAAGCGCAATCGGGAACTGGTAAAACTGCGACTTTCTCGATATCCATCCTCCAGTCCATCGATATTTCCGTGCGCGAAACCCAAGCACTTGTTTTGTCCCCGACAAGAGAGCTTGCTACCCAAATTCAGTCCGTCGTACTAGCGCTCGGTGACTATATGAACGTCCAATGTCATGCATGCATTGGAGGGACATCCATTGGTGAGGACATTCGAAAGCTGGAATACGGACAACATGTGGTGTCAGGGACGCCTGGGCGTGTCTTTGACATGATTCGTCGAAGAGCTCTTCGAACACGAAACATCAAGATGCTCGTCCTTGACGAGGCAGATGAATTGCTTAATAAAGGATTCAAGGATCAAATATATGACGTCTACCGCTATCTTCCTCCAGCTACGCAAGTCGTATTGTTAAGCGCTACGCTCCCTTATGACGTGCTGGAGATGACAACCAAATTCATGACGGATCCCATCCGAATTCTGGTGAAGCGTGACGAATTGACGCTCGAAGGGATCAAGCAGTTCTTCGTGGCTGTAGAGAAGGAGGACTGGAAATTTGACACGCTATGTGATTTGTATGACACACTCACCATTACTCAGGCCGTGATTTTCTGTAATACGCGACGAAAGGTTCGAGTCTCTCGATAAATTGTTATTAACCGAGCTGATTGACCCCACAGGTTGATTGGTTAACAGAAAAGATGAGAGCGGCTAACTTCACTGTATCCTCGATGCATGGTGAGATGGTTCAAAAAGAGAGAGATGCTATCATGGCAGAGTTCCGCGGGGGTACATCGTAAGTCATGAATTTGTGTGGTTGGCAAAACTCTTTGGATGATTGTAGGCGTGTGCTTATTACAACTGACGTATGGGCCCGAGGAATCGATGTTCAGCAAGTTTCACTCGTCATCAACTACGATCTCCCAGCGTAACCACATTTTCCTTGCCATTAGATGCGTTTGTGACTGTTCTTTATAGGAATCGTGAGAATTACATACATCGAATTGGCCGTTCTGGGCGATTTGGCAGGAAAGGTGTTGCAATCAATGTATGTTGTATCACCCTTTTTCTTGGTCAATCTCTCATATAAGGCCTCTAAGTTCGTGACGGTCGACGACGTACGCATCCTCCGTGACATTGGTAAGACCGACCTTCTTATCTTGCGGTCCCGTACTCACATCTCTCCCACAGAACAGTTTTACAGTACCCAGATAGTAAGCCTTTCCCCCACCACCATGAACCGTGCTCATCACGTATCCAGGATGAGATGCCAGTCAATGCTGCAGAGCTCATTTAGCACGTACCTGACTACGTAGTCTGTGGTGTCATTTTACGGCGGCTTTTGTGTATTCGACCGCTTCCCACCCCTTTCGATATGTATTCTTGATGTCCCTTGTGATTGCGGTGTTGATACTCTTTTATACTCTTGTGTTCACTGGTCTTGCCGAGCATTATACACCCTTAGAAGCCCATCAGAGGCATGTCTTGGAAGGTATCATCTCTGAAGTTTACGGTTGGGCTGATTGTTTGCTGTGGCTCACATTCTTGTCATTGGCCTTACATCGGCACACGTCCGTACGAAAAAAAAAAATCATTAGAGTCCCGCCATTTCCCAGCAGCTCAACAAAACAATGACCTAGCGACTTCCGCACCCAGGTTGGGGACACAGCGACGCACGAAATTGGTGTGTAATCAGATGAAACTTGGTTGGCGGACGAACGCTGATAGAGAGTGCCTTCCTTACTTGCAGTATGAAACGGAGCGCTGGCGGATTCTGAGCCACTGACACAAACATAGCAGGGCAAGGGAAGCAAGGATCGTTGTCGTAAGTTCACTGGGGGTCGCCGAGGGTTTCGATCCTCACCGCCTTCGGGTCCTGTTTCGCAAGCGTTCACGAACAGAAGCCAATCATGTGAAGCAAACGGGCCGTTGCCCGTGGAGGTGCAAATGGGACTCCACGGAG
>JBBPJS010000163.1:0-22321 GCA_038088835.1 Singerocomus rubriflavus
GAAATAGGATAAGAAAATACGTACTCGGACAGCTTTTTCAAGGAAGATGTCTGTTAGCGCCCGAACCTGTGCTGGACCGAATGCAGGGTTCTAAACATTCATTCAATCAGATGCATGATGGATATCTATGAGTGTTCAATCACCGTGATGCGTCGCTGTCCAGATGATGAATTCATGGGTGTCAACAAGTCAAGGAAGAAAACAGATGCTAACCTGGTGACGATGCTGAGCACCTTCGACAACAAGGAGACCTACACCCCTTTGTCAAAGTGTGTAAACGAAAACTATGTAAGGAACGACACACCTTCGCCAAAGATTTGGGATATATCATACTTGACATGAGAGGGTTTTTGATAGTCACTACTGTGGGTGAGGACATGATTGATGACCCGCGTGTCCATGGTAAGCAACCAGTCGCTCTAGAGGGCTGCCGTGTTCAGTACCAGGGATGAGGTATTGAAACGCGAACAACATACGTAGAGGGCACCCTCAAATGTGAGCGTGCTGCCGTACTGTTTCACCCATTTCTCACCGGGTATAGAGTCCTCCTAGAATCAAGCAAGGATAAAATTGATTGAGGGCAGAAACGATAAGAAGACGACACACGTCATTATGAATGTCTCGCAAGTTCCCAAAAATCCAACTCGCTCTACTAGGACCACGTAGATGGCGAAAGGGAGACGTTAATAGCCTGTACAAAAACTGGAAAACATTCCAGAGCCCGAACGTGGTGACAGAGGCAAGGAACATCTCCCCGATAGCTGGGATCATCGTCGAGCTCCTCGAGAAGGGAGGACACAATCAGGCAAGAGTGCGCGACCGCTGTGTAGCGATTATAAACCACTACAGTGGGGCAGAAGCACTGAGACAGACAGACACGCGTGAATTTGCGTCCTGTACGATATCATGGGGTTAGTCAGACCAGCAACGTAGTTGAGATAAGAGGAAATGTATATCATTACGTAAACATTACGTTGGCAAGTCCTTCGAGTTTACCAACGAGTGGGACAACCTCGTAGATTAGGACTACGCATCTCTCCACCCTCACTCAACCGTCCATACTCGAGGGTTTTTTTCTGCTGCAGGCCAGACTAAGGCAACAATGATTTCAGCTCCAGAGTCTGAGATAGTAGTGTTGAACCAAGGTGGGCAGCCACTAGGGCGCCAGCAGAGGAGGAACCTTTGGGTTACCAGATGGTGGTAGTACGAGTGTCTATTTGTCCCTGTATATTAATACAGAGCTAGAATGCTCATATACAGGAGATAAGGTTATCTAATCTACTGTATAGTAGTACCTTATCTAATCTGCTTAGAAGCGGTCAATAGGGGCCATGCTACAATGTAATCCTATATAATTGTAGCTAATGAATGGCAGCTGAATAGTGCCAGTTCAACAAGTAGAGTTGAAGATCCATTGGAATTACATCGGCGACGCTCCATCCTTGCACTACCAAAATTTCTTCTGACACTACCAGCTCATCGCTCTGGATTAGATAAGAGCAATCTGCACTGTTGAATCGCTCGTACAGAGAATTTTGTCCCTCTCACAAGCTCAGCGCTGTGATGGCTTGGCTTTGGAATTACGTTTCACACCAAGACCTCTCGGCAGTTGCACTGATTCAACTTTATCATATGAAGATGGGAGACGGGTGAGACCAATCTATCTATCTTAGCATATGTGGGCTGATTTCCCTTGTGGGGTTGTGCCCTCTTTGCTGACGGTATCAAGGACCTTCCGGACAATGCCCTGCGGGAGACCATGTTGATGAAGCATGTTACCCGTGAGGCCAAACGGCATCGTACTTTGGCATCCGCATGAGAATTTAAAGCATCAGAACACTACAAGAAGTTCGTAAGCCTGATGAATCGGAAGGAACACGAGTATGCTGCCCTTGCTGAAGAAAGTAATGTATGGAGGAACGTGATAGAGTTTGCACACGAGGTTCACAACGAAGAACTTGTAGGACTTGCGGTCGCAAACACACAAGTTAACCAACTAGAGAAAGCGATGGTTGCGTGTTTCAGTCGGACGATCAGAACACGCGGATGATACGATGAGACTGATTAGTAAGGCATCTTTAGGCTTTCTTAGATATGCTTTAATGCCAATACCTGCGACAGGATCGTATATTTGTGTCTGATCTTGTGTGGCAAAGTATATGTGTGATACTACGTTCTTGTATGTCATCCAATTATTAACACTGGACTATAGAGCACTTGATTCAAACATGGAATAATCATCACTGAAACTACTGAACAATAGGTTGTGTTTGTCGTGCTCTGTTGGACATGGGTTTGAACGTGCGCAGATCTATGTGGAGTCTAGTCAAAGTACAGTCATACTCAGACCGATCGGCCCTCCCATCAATGTTGGATGCTGAGTTTAACTGGTTAGATTAGTCATGTATATTCTACCAAGGTCCGTGTAATTTAGATATGAACTACTACTGCACAGATGTTGTCCGACAAGTGGCTCGATGGAAAATGTAGGACTTGAAAATGATGTCCGGAAGCTCACATTCGAGAGTACGGCCTGAGGGAGCTGAGGCCCGTTCTTTGTATCGCTGCGCAAACTAGGCCGTTGTACTATCCCCGGTCTCATACTGATCTCGCTCGCAGGCATGACAAGCCCGGATTCAAACACGCGCATCAACATGAACAGGAGCGCTAAATTCCATTCTGTGCACGAATCGTACGTGAGACGAGGCTCGGTGCCACGTCAACGTATGCATGGAGCGAGGGTTGGACTTACTTGACGAGGGTAAACCGGTATCCAATGCATGCTCTGGAACCACCGAGGAACGTGAGTTGGTGACCCCATACTCCTGGAACCTGCGAGACCCCTGCGGATGTCTGCCATCGTTCTGGCCTACAATCAATAGTGAGACACATAGATAAGTTATGTGACCCACCAGAAGGAAGAGCATCGTACCTAGATTCGTGCGCATCAGGCCCCCATAGTTCCTGTGACCGATTGATCGACAGGACGGGGATAATGATCTCGTCACCTTTGCTGATGATGTGCAAGAGGGTGAGGATATGCGTCGAATCCACTGAGACACACAGACCTACTAGATGGAATTATGCAGGATGCCATTTTTGTTTGTGAATGGCTTCGCGACCGGCAACATGTCGTCCTTTATTGTAACTCGTGTGACGTCGTGGACGGGTGAGTGCACACGGAGGGTCTCTCTCACAACCGCATCGAGGTAAGGAAGTACCAGGAGCTCGTCCATCGATGGAGTTTCTATGTCAACTGAGAAGAGTTCCCCACGGTGTTTGGTCTGGGTTTCAAATGCAGTTGCCAACGCGTAAAAGTGTCCACATAGTTGCCGTGCTGACACACCGTTGTCGAGTATCCGTATGTTTCAGTAAGGTGTAGTAACATATCTTGTAGTCTCATGGCCAACAACCAAAAACGTAGGCACCTCTACCGTATAACACGTCAGACATGGTGCTCAACCACAAAAGGGAAGAAACTCACGTGCTAACACGTCTTCGTCAGAAAGACTTTGATCGTTAGGAATGTCGGTCGCCATGGCTGCCTTGACCAACAATGTCAATAAATCCAAGCTTTTTTTTTCGACTTTACCTTGTTCTGTCATATTGGCTCGAGCAGACGCTTTGGCACCTAAGAGTAGTTCCTTGCCGGTGCATGTCATGGTACGGTGCACCACCTGAACACTGATTATTATGCTGTGACGTAGAAGATCAAGGACTCATAATACGAAAAGAATGCTCATGATACCGACGAACAGACGCAAAAGCGGAAACCATGCTTGAAATAAACCGAGGATACTCGGTACCTGACGAGACGCAATCCCAATTGCGAAAGCCCCATTCAATCCATTTGGTTTCTGGTCTGCGTCGAGAGCATCAAAGTTGTAGTTGAAACCTAACTGTGATTAAGCTTCCATTTTGTTGCAGATCAAAGGACAACCGTCAATAGCTCATACGCAAGACAGATAGCGTCTAGTGTCATTTTATTGAGCCATGACAAGACATTAAGACGAGTTCTGGCGGTAGCTCTGGCAGGATCTTTGGCAGCCTCAGACAACCGGACGTCACGAAGCTGGATGAGCTACATGAGCAATCTACGTTGGGATGGGACAAGATAACACGTATTCGGATAGCTTTGTCAAGAAAGATGTCTGTTGGTGCCCAAATTTGTGCTCGACAGAATACAGGGTTCTAGGTATCCATTCAGTCAGACAGAATACTCGTGTATGCGAGGGATTGATCACCATAATACGTCTCTAGATAAGATGTTCATGTGTGTCAACAAAACACGGCGGAAAATGGATGCCAACCTGCTGGTGGTGCTGAGCACCTTCGACAAGGAGGAGACCTATAGTTCCCAGCGAAAGTACGTAAATGTGACTATGCAAGAAAACAACCCACCTTCGCCAAGGATCTGCGATAAGTCATACCTAACTTTGGGGGGTTTTCGGTAGTCACTACTGTGGATGAGGACATGGTTGATGGCCCGTACGTCTATGGTGAGCAAAGAGTTGCTATAGAGAACCACTGTAGTTAGCCGTGAATGAGATGTCGGAACCCCAGCGACATACACAGAAGCCCTTGAATGCAAGCGGAGTGCTACCGTACTGTTATTTCCACTCCTCGTAGAGAGCAGAGTTTTCCTAGGTGCAATCATGGATGTCAGGTTAGGTCTAGGGAGGACGAGAAGGTGACACACCGTGATCGATGTCTTGCAGGTTTCCATAGATCCAGCTTGTACCTTGGGGAGATGTAACTAGAGGATATGAAGGACCTTACGGAGTCCATGTACAGTCACCGAGACCAATGCGGCAAGCAACAGCTTTTCAATGGCCGGGGTTATTACCGGACGGTGGGACTCCAGCCTCCGAGAGTGTGCGATTACTCCCCGGCACTGGCCAAGACACTCACTGTAAAGGACGGATCGCTGCTAGTAAGCAATCCGTACAAGCCATCAGATAGACCGTGGCATGTAGGGTGCAATATATTCTCATAGTAGTATTAGCAACTCGCTTAGTCGAACTTGTTGACACCATTGAGACCAACACGTCGCTCACATGGCCATCCTGCTGGCAGGACTCTGTAAAAGAGGCAGGCGTGGCAAGCCGATGATAAACAACGCTTGCCTCTTTTAGACGGTTGGTCACGAGTCTACCCGATTCCTAGTCTGGTGACCAGCGACGGTTTAACTCATCCGCAAGATCGTGGCACGCTAATAGACGGGCTGGTCACCAGACTACCCGATTCCTTGTTAGGTCCTTCAGACACCGACAAGAAGGCCAATGCAGCAAGCAACAGCTTTTCAGTGGCTGGGGTCGTTATCGGGTAGGAGCCTGATGGTGAGTGTGTGCGATTACTCCCTGGCGTTGGTCGACACGCTTTAAAGGGCGGGTCGTTGTCAGTTACCCGTCGAATTATTGACTTCTGGTTCAAGTCGTCACCAATGCGCCAGTCGGGACTGCGCAATCGTCGTCCTGCGGCCGGACGATATTGAGGATCGTCTTACGGTATGGTCCGTTGGTTTTAGTGTATCCGGGCTGACTGTCCGAGCTTACAGTAAACAATTTGCCTAAATGTGCCCCATCCGGTCGGTGCACCAAACAAACTGGAACGTCGTTATATGTTCGTATCGAATCCACACTCAGACTGCGCAAAACACCTCAAGATATCCACCCTGTCGCACACGGTCACCTTGATTAACACAAAATGACACTTCCTCACCTTCTAGTCCCTTGGCGTTTGCGGCAGGCGTCTACTGTGTACTTTCGGTACAAGACCACCCAGGCAGTATCAATCCACCATTCGTCGTCTTTCCTGAATGTCAAGAGTCCCGACGTGACAATATTGACAGACTCGGCCAAAGCAACTTCCGAGGCACAAGATGTCAAAGCAATGAACACGCTCCTCAAGGCAGTCCGTCAGTCGCTGCTCACTCCACAAATTCCCTTCAAACTGACCCTCCACCAGGAGCAAAGTCAAACCCAGCTTATCGCAAGTATGAGGTATATCTTCATTCGCATAACACATCTCGAATAAAGTCTCCCGTAGCGTCATTCCGTTAATAAAGAACATGCCCTGGTCGGACACTCTCTTGAATTCGTTTACCCTCCTACAACCGATCGACCATACGACACCAGCACCGTCCCAAGGATCGCTGCCTCCGCGGGATATGCATCACACCTACACCCAACTCGACCTTCCTTTCAAGTCATCTCCCGAGCTTTTCGAGCAGCATACCAATGCATACGGTGGCCTTCGCATTGGTATGTTAATGGAACACTTGAATTCCTTGGCCGGTTCGATAGCATACAAGCATATGCTAGGACCTGATGTGGAGACTCTTGGTCGCGTCTCCGAGAGAGGTTTTTACATTGTGACAGCTTCAGTGGATAGGTATATATCATCACCCTATCTACATAATCGCAAGTTAATTATGATATTGTCCATAGATTGGACATGCTGGCATCGCTCTACCCCGTGCGAGATATTCACTTGAGCGGGCAGGTTGTTTACGCAGGCAAGAGCTCGATAGAAGTCGCCGTAAGGATGGAGGCACCTGGCCCAGGTGATGAAGAAGAAACTCTAATGCTTGGTACGTAATACCTGTGTGATGTTGTCACTTGGACACAACCAACTCTTACCTATTCGTTTAGGACGCTTCTCAATGGTTTGCAGAGATGCCCGTACACACACAGCACACCCAGTTAACCCTCTAATTGCGAGAACCACAGAGGAAAAAGCGCTCTACTCGATGGGGATGGGTCGGTGGCAATCCTTTTCCGTTGTACACCCTACATGCACTAATCACATCTACATAAGACGCCCAGAATCGAAGAAGGTCTCTAGCTCTCCAATCACTTTCGCGCGTTCCTCCAAGTCCCGAGGAAGCCGTGGAACTCCATCAGACATTTTTGGATTACGGGCAAGACACTTCTGGCTCACAAAGTAATAATGTGTGGATGGGAGACACTAAACTCGAGAAAGTCATGCTCATGTTCCCACAAGAGCGCAAGTAAGTCACGATGAGATTTATATTATGACATATAGCCTGAACTTGGTCCAGTGTTCATCAGAAGGTCTTGGGAGGTACATCCTTCTCCTTTTAGTTAGATTACAACATTGATCACCCTGGGATTAGGTTATCTAACACGTCTTGCTTATGAGGTAATTCAAGTCCAATACTTTTGTAGCTTCGTGACGTATAGGGACGCAGCTCGGTTTTGCGAATTCGTGCCTCTTCACAAGGTCACATGTATCATTCCTCTCGCTGGACAACATATCCTTCCGAAAGCCTGTAAATATCGGCTCAATTCTCCACCTGGAGTCCCAAATCTTGAATACCAGTTACTCGAGCGAGTTCCCTGCTGCAGTTGTAAGAATTATTCTTTTCTATCGTTCTGAACGCGAAGTTTCTCTAACACTATCGTCGTGGGAATGCAGCACGTCCGTGTCCAGGCAGACGTTGTCGATGTAAAGACAGGCCAAAGAGAGATCACGAACGACTTTAGGTTTACGTTTGCCAAAGACGATGTATGTCGTGAAATGCCGAGAATCGTTCCAAGGACTTATCAAGGTATGAATGCCTTGGTCTATATTGGAGCGGTTCCACTAATATTTTGATTTATGAAATCTGCAGAAGCGATGCTGTGGATAGAGGGTAAGAGGGCACTCGAGATGGACAAGCAGATTCGAGGAAGGCGAGGTCAGTGAAGGATGGTTGGTTACGACGGCGCTGCGGCTTGCATGAGATGCTCGGTCGAGGGTGGAAGACCAAAACAAGGGCGGTCGGTACGCTCATACAAGCGACTCGCCGTCCCCACATACGGGAATAAGTGACGGCTCTTTTTCACACAATCTCGTTCCACCACATATTCGGCGGTTGGATGACTGTATCGTCTCTTTGTGCTTTGTTTCATTAGTTGGATAGTGAATGCCACTGTTTCCAAGCGAGTCCACGTCCGACTTCGGCTACTGATTGTTGACGCTCGCCACGCCATACTAGTTACAAGTTGCTAACGATACGTATTGTCGACACAACGGCCAACTCCAACCTTTACACAAGTCATTGCTGACACAGGGGGATTGTTCGAACCACAGTTCAAGTCGGGTTCAATATTCACGAGCCTACTGTTGTTATTAGCGTCCAGCCACGCCCGCAAAGAGCGCTTTAGTTGCTGATGGAATCCACTCACCACATGTGACAGCATGCCCCAACCACTTTAAAGGTCTACCAACCTTCTCAATGAACGTTGGCCGAAGATGATGAATCATGGCCGCTTGTAGTCTTGCCGATATGGGGCCCGGATTTCCAGCGCTAATAACTTCTCAGCATCATCTCACCAAAAATGTCGGCCACACTCCTTGGATCGCTAAAGCTGGCTTGAGTCGCGCTAGCTTGGGACGCACCTTGTCGAAGTTTGCTGATATCTGGAGAAGTTACTATAGAAAACGCACTCTACCTACCACCAGAAGAACCAGTTTCGAGCCTGCGGTGCAAGTCTCTCGCTGCCAGTGCTATTCCGCTAGTACGTCTGGAGTTCGACTACCTACGCCGCTTAATTCAAGGCACTTGGAAGTCGACTTCACCGACACACGCACACAATGCCATTACGATTCATTCGTTCCAAAGTGCCCGGCATTGACCCCCTTCAAGCTGCCATCTCTACGACAGCCTTGGCTAAGGACCTCCTCTCGACTCTCCAGTTCCCACCTGCAATAGCCGCCGTTTCTGTCGCCCTTCTGATGTTGGAAACTGTTCAGGTTAGTGTGATACCGAGTGCTGCTGTTCAACTGGGTACCATAAAAGTTGTGTCTTGAAACCTCCTTCAACTGCGATACAGGAGATACAGACGAATAAAGCCGGTTGTATTGCACTGGCTCGGCGAGCGACACAGATATTGATTGACATAGATCATCAAATGCGAGGAAGATGGGACTCTGCACCTGAATGCCTGGTGCAAAACTTGCAGAAATTCGAGGGGTGAGTTGTGACTTCTTCCGTTGGTTGTATGTTTGACGTGGCACGGCTCCGCACATGTGCTACGATATCAGGACCTTGAAACTCATATACGAGTTCATGAAAGGGCTTGCTGACTCCAAGTGGACTGCTCGGCTTCTCCGAAAGAATTCAATCGAGGATGCGCTTGCCGGGTATACCAGGCTCATGGACGAGGCTGCACAGTCTTTCCAGGTTGATTTACTCTTGTCACGAACTGGTCTTGTTCTGATTGTCACGATGCAGCTTGCTACGCTTATCGACTTACATTATGCCGTTGGTGTGCTCTCGCGAAAGAACACTGCGAACGTTGACATCCGAGAAACGGCCCGGCTCTGCATCGAGATCCTGCCACCCAACGAGGAGCAACAAACGCAGCACTCGAGTGAACAAGAATATATGATAGTAGAATCAAGCACAACTACAGCCGTTGATGTACCCGAGCTCACTGAATCGCCAACGGCGCTGTCTCTTTCTTCGCAATCCGAGGAACTGATTACTGAGATCACCACTGGTGGTATCCGTGACTCCTTGAATGACCACTACTTGCCTGAAGAGTTGTCCTCGCCAACGTTAGATAGCGACTATGGGGTAGTACTTAAAGAAATCTGTGTGTCACCGCATCTCATGTGTACTTTCTTCCCAGTTCCGGCGATACCATCAGTCCGAGATTACTCTACGGAGTCGATCATGCATTAAGGAAGGATGGTGGGCGGGAGGGATGGAAGTACAAATACAAGACCAACATGCCCTCGTCAAGAGATACGACGGTCCAAAGACCCAGGCATCTAGGGTGAGCAATTCCTTGTCACATCAGTAACATTTGTAGTAAATTCTCTTTAGCAATGGCTAAGAGACGTCAAGATGCTTCAAAACTTATAGTAAGTTCTCAGTATTCTTTGAGGGTAATGATTAACGAGTGTAGTCACCCGAATCTACCTCAAATGTTGGGTTTTTCGGACGAAGAAACCCCGACTCCTTTTATCCTGTTGGCGAATGGTGAGCGTGTTGCATATTTCGGATATTCTAAGGTGCGCCAACGGTTGTTGTATTAGCGAAGACACAGACCCCTGAAACAATGGTGCGGAATATGCTCCGAACGAAGAGCCTCGCAACGTGCATGGAACTTATGCTTCGATTTGTGAGCATGATTCTTGTTGTGTAGATGCATATTGCTCACCTTTCGGCCAAGTATCGTGATCTCACTGTAAAGTGTCTTGCGCTAATTGCTTATCGCTTGTTTGACTAAGTAGATTATTAGGATACGGCGATGTACATCCAGAGACAGCTGAATCTCACGGACAACCAAGTTCAAGATTTTTTTGAGGTAGCCCAAATATCATGTCCAGTTTGAGTTACTAAAGCCTTTTAGGCTGCTGGATTCCGCGTAGATTCCCAAAAGACTCTTGTCGTGGGCTTGCCCCCACCACGGGAAGGAAAGTGGCATTCTGCGCGAAACTATGGTTTAGCACACACGCTACTCAATGCATGTCTGCAGGTATGCTTTTGCATTTTCGATATAGTCGCGACTTACCCTTTGCTAGATGTTACCGAACCGAGGGAGAGTCACTTACGCATATGATGAATGTGATAAAGAGGGTTGGTCTTAACCGCAGTTGACTCGCTCGTCTCACTAACATGACATAGTTACGGAGGACATGCAAAAGAAGATCAACCATCTTGTGACTCTCGCACGGTCACTTCTGCCTAGTGATCGCGAAGCGCCTGGATTGCCATCAAAACTTGTAAAACTCATTGAAGACAACGACTTTGACGCACCCTCCTTGACGCTGCGTCAAGTCCGCGATCTAACGTTCTACGCAGGTGCCCATGAGCATTCTTGGTATGAACGTAACGTACCTGCTTGCAAGTTCTCCGTGGGTGACTTGGGGTATATTCCTCGCGGAAAAGATTGGAACGCATTTGTTCGCTTGAGGAGTGTCATCGAAGATGACGCCAGGGCACTCAAACTATCTTTTAGGGAAAAAGGAGAGCAGTGGTGCTGGGAAAACGTGCCAATCCAGCGACAGCCACTCCAAGTATTCGACATGCCGATGAATATATCAGGGTGTGCACCCTGCGCTCAGTATCTTGATGTACACTGACGTCGACTTAGATGGCCGGTTGCTGTACCTCCACACAAGCAAATTGACGTTGTCGCTGTTCACGAAGCGTTTGTTACTTGTGTCAAAGACGCTTGGCAATATCTGCTGAAGAATGGAGAAAAGATTGCCCAAGATGCAGGAGTCAAACCTGAAGATATTGTTCTTGGTAGGACATCTTCGCATCGTCCTACCAGAAGGACTGAATTCACTTACCATCCTAGTCACGCATGTGGGGACACATCAGGATTTCTACATCAGAGACTTTCGACCTCAGCCATTTGGGACAAGCCACCGCGTGCAGGTGGCGGGTCCTAGGTTGACGACCAATCCATTTCACCAACAGATGCCCGGGATCCACCACCCTCACCTTAATCAACCCATATTACCGTCGATCGTGTACCTTTTTACATCGCTCTCACCATCACACCAACCTTATTGGTCTTCGTCTCCGATGTGCGCCATGCCGGGAAGTGAACGCCCGCCGCTTGACCGGCACTTCTCGTACAAGATCGGATAGTAAGTGTGATACTACTCACAGCTCGGGCGTGCTGACTTACGGCGTCGTGCTTGCCAGCAAATCAGGGTTTTTGAACTATGTGCAGCTACATGCCGAAGACTTCGAGGGTCATTAACTCATGTCGATGAGTCGGAGTTCGTTTGCAATGGAATCCAATCCATACTGTATAGAGAATACCTTTTGAATCGAGGCCGCTTTGACGGAATACCAAAAGTCGTAGCAGACGGGACACTCGTACTAGTGAGGCATCGTACTTATCTTGGCAGACCTTTCTTTTCTTTTTTTTTCGAGAGTAAAATAGAAGGGTTGGTCTCAGGCTGAGGTTATCCGATAGGGCGAGACCTGTAGTTGCCGACTCTCGACTCGGCTGAAGTATGATGCGCATGAAAACTTGGATCCTCCGCCGGGGTTGGCTCGACTCTGGACTCCGGTAGTGAATAGGCCAAGCACGACGGAGATAGCTCCTTGGCAAGTGACCAATCGGGTTCAATTTCTGATCAACATGAGCTATGGAGAATCGAGGTGTTGTACCGGCGAACTGCCAGACAGCCGTCGAATCAGGTCTATGCCTAGAGGATCAACTCTAGGAGCCCACAAGCACAGCATATATTCCGAAATATATTGTATACCATTTTTTTTTTTCGCGAACGACGTGCGGGGACCTCCAAAATTACACACCATCCTCTATGCCGAGTGCGCCAACGGTCCAAAAAACTGCTATGAACATGCCAGTCGCATGACAATGCAAGCCGACTGTGGGATCGACGCGGACAATCGCCGATCCAATCTACTGTCCTTTTCCAAGGGTCTTGACATCGTCATCTTTTCCGTCAGGTGTGCCGATGGGAAGGTCGTCATCGCGGGCACAATCGAGCACTGCGTCATCCGCAAGAACGAGCTTCTCTACAAATGTTTCTCGTGCAGGGAAAAGAACGGAAGTGACGTAGTATACCGTAGACGAGACCACAAACTTGCAAGTAATTAGATGTTAAGCATACATACAAGTGCATGATGGGTGTCGAGAACTTACACCATAGATCCAGGCTATGTCAAACAGATGATTCGCATAGCCTACGTTGACAGTTGTGTCGACGGAGTTGATGAGACCGGGTAGAGTAGGTCCCACAGTCACAGCCATGGCTAGAACTGCTCGCCAGTTCTTCGGGATGTCGGATATTGCGCAACGTAAGAAGGGAAATCTAATGACTCACGAATCCTCCGCTGTAGCGGTATCGACCATTTGGATTGTACATGGAAGGTACATCAACTTTTCCTTTGTGAACTAGCCAGAACTGTAGAGGAACGATTAAGTGAACGGAGATCGATCACAGATGGAAACGCACGTCTGTGACCATGATCCCTGCGAATGGCCCCAAAAATACAGTGTACCCACTCATGAAATTCAAGAACCGTTGAGCGCTTGATTACAATGTGGTGAGTGCGGATCTGACCGTGTTCTCTGGAAATTTTCAAGCATTATAGACATACTTGGCTAGGATTTCCCAAGGAACAAAAGCCCAGCCACCGATGAAAGCACATATGATTTGACCACGTCTGATATTAATGTACTGTTCATCCGGTTAGTGTCCCTGAAGCGGGCAATCCAGTGGATGTCACCTTTGGGAATAATGCTGTCAAGTCATTTCCAGCACCGAAAGTGTTGGCGCTAATGTTCGTTCCGATGGTTGCAAGGGAGAAAGAAAGGGAAACAAAGAAAGCAGCAGCTCGATTGTCCCACTTGTCGATGAGAAGCATGGGGTCCCAGAGCACTTCTCCATATAATTGGACTCCAGCACTCGTAACTGCAATACCAGCAAAACTACAGAGCGTGAACGCGATAGGTATAATCAAAGGTTGCACGAATTGACTAGGAGAGACATAGCAGTGCTGCCTCCTGTACCTGTAGCGCATTACTCACGCTTTCTCGGTTTTTGCATACCGCTAGAATTTAAGTAAGTTACATGTATCACAAAGATACAATAGATGAAGACTTTACCGTGAAATCGGGTATGTTGACAGATAAAGACGCATATGAGCCTAGTGCACTGTTCAATGCGCTTAACCAACTCCAGGAGAAACGTGACCCAGCGATGGTTGCATGCGCAGCGAATATCCCATTGGATGGTGGCACCCGGATAAACGCCCAGATGACCATGGCCAACCATGTTATCGGAACGATCACGCTCTTCAAAAAGAATAACCATCTCACTTTCTGGGGTGAGAAGAGCGTGAAAGGGAACTGGACGAGCCAAAAGATAAAGTAGCATAAAAGACCTGAGCTCGTGATGTTGGCACGAGGAAGATAATTTGGCATCCTCGCGATCGAGGGCCATATAGCCTTGATCATCTTGGTTCAAGTTGACAAGAATGAATCGGGCAACAACAGCACAAGGCCTCACTTGATATATGCATTGTGATCCACTATACGTCTAGTAATTGAACGTACAGTTAGCTAGCTAGGTAGTATAAGGATGCAAGAGATAGCCTACCTGAATACCAAACCAAAACATGGCCAGGATAATACGGCTGAAAACAGTGAAATAGCTGAACCAGAAGCCGAATGAAGACCTGTTCAAGACGGGAAACGCGACATGAAGGCGAGCACCAATGGTTCCGTTAAGCACCATGACCACGGATATGATACAATAGCCGACAGCAATGCACAGAAGGGCCTGGTGCCTTTGACAGAGTTATTACTGCGCTAGTGGGCAGACGCGGAGAAGCACACCAAGACAGACCGACTGCCAGCATGGAGCTCGCAAGCTCCCAGACCGGGATTGTAGCAGCATCAGATAGCCAATAAGTAATCTAGGCAGAGCCATGACGACGGGCAAGGAGAACAAATTGGGGGGTGTCGCACATAGTTCCAAGTGCTGGCGTGGCAATTAATAGACAGTTGCCACGGGGCAAATTGATTAGTACTCACGTCCACGTCCTCAAATGGGGAGGCACGGGGTCCATGTCCTTGTTACTCCAGCCATTTGGAGCGAATGTCGCCCCATATGACTCAAGGGCCCAAAAAGACGGCCGATACACTTGGAAGCGAGGAAGAGACATGCCAGCTAGCGGGCTCCGTCGGCCCATTCACACGTGTAATTTCGCTTTAAATACGGCCATTCGTTCGTCTACTCGGTTAGCAAGATATCTGGTCACGTGCTGTCTCGTCTGAGCCAGACCAGCTGAGGATTGCCAGCTAGCTGCCCGCCGCCATCTCTTGCAGACCCCCCCACGTCCTCTGCTCTGTGAGACGGGTAGAATGGTGGCCGATGCATTCGATGTCATTCCTTTCGAGGTATGTGCTTTCGCTCTGTACCATCTTCTAATGCATGTCATTCTTCACCCAGGACATCAGGGGGGAGTGGAAGAAACTAGGATCCGGATCCTTTGGAAACGTCTACAAAGGTCTATCTGCATCTTACACCCCATCTTGAGCGCTCACAGACGTCACAGGCTCGTACTTGGGCATCGACGTGGCCATCAAGGAGGTACTTCCCTCGAGCAACTATGACGTCGCCAAGTATTTCGAAAGGGAGTGGCGCCTGATGAAGTAGCCTCTCCCACTCCATTCTCCTTCCCATTACTCAGCCCTTCTCCAGGGAAGCTCGCCACCCAAATGTCGTCTTGTACCTTGGGCTTTCTCGTGCACCACCACCCGATGGTCGAATCTTCATTATTTCCGAGTACATCGAGAATGGTCAAGCGCATAAAGTCACCCAAATATTCATACTGACCTCTAGCACAGGCAATCTTCGACAATACATCTTCGACAAGAACAAACCCTTCCCTTGGCGTCTCCGCATATCGTTTGCAACAGATATCGCTCGCGCGTTGGCCTATCTTCACGCACGCAAATGCATACACCGTGACTTGAAGGGTGAAAACCTGCTTGTCACAGCCAACGGTCGTCTCAAGATCACCGACTTTGGTTTCGCTCGTATTGCGGCTCGAAATGAGGAAGAGAGCAAGAGACTCACGTTCTGCGGCACGGACTCGTACATGTCTCCAGAAATTCTCTTAGGTCATGAATTCGATCTCCCGACAGATATCTTTTCTCTTGGTATAATTTTTTGTGAAATAGCATCTCGACGACTAGCTGATGACCGTCACTTCAAACGCACTGGTCCCACGTTTGGAATCGATTCAGACGAGGTGCACAAACTAGCAAACGCGGGATGTCCACCTGATTTCCTTTCCCTTTGCCTGAGGTGCCTGGCTGAGGATCCCGCTGCACGCCCCACTACACGTCATATTCTCGAGCGTTTACAGGACATCGAAGCAGAGGTCCTGGCTCGCCCAGAGACAGAAGATCTTCATCTAGGCAGCGTCAAGTTTATGACAAGTGGAAAGCGACCTACGATCCCTCGTATTCCCAGTTTTGGCGTTGGAATTGGAAAAGACATTAGGCAATCAACGCCAACGGTGGCAGAGGATATTGTGGCAGCTCTGTCTAGCGGAGAAGAAGACAGTGACGAAGAGCTTACGAATGCCGTGGAAGGCCTTAATATTAGCATGCACCTCAACAGCGATTGGAGTAATGGTGGGGCCACCAACGGTAGGTAATCCAATCCGAGTTAGGAATGCATACTTTGATGCATCCCTCTCAGGGGACAGCATGAATAGCACTTCTCCCCTTCTCAATACCACCTCGAGCACGTACTCGGACTACAGCACAAACGTTGTTCGCGGACATGCGGGCAACGCCACTGAAACCATTCCACCATCCTTATCTTCAATTCTCACGATCCGACCCTTTCCAGATCCGAATGCTACTCCGGATCCTATCACTCCGGGGGCGACGTCTTCTACAGATGTCAGTATGACGCCCATTAGCTCAGATTCTATACTTTCGGTCCACACTTATCGCACTGCTCAGTCATCCGTTCCGTCTACCACCAGGGCAACCAAAGGACATTCCTCCATTCCGTCTGCTCCAATGTTACATAGATTTACATTAATTAGGCCAGGTGCAAAACGGTCTGGATCAACCTCGCCTGCCCGACATCTCGATGGAGGTTGGAATCCTTTGGAGTTGTTCTTCTCGAGTGCATTGCTAGTCCAGAAGTGCGATATTTGTGCAAAGAGGATTGGGTGGAAGCCTGTCTTGGAGTGTGACGACTGCGGACTTCGGTGGGTAGATTCGATGCACTCAGAAGCAGAAGGATTACATCTGACGATGCGGTTGGTGAACTCATCGTTCTTTGTGTCTTCCACCGACAGAGCACACGTCAAATGTGGAGAAGTAGCTCCTCGGGATTGCGGTGTCCGTCCGGTTAGTAGATCTGCACAGCAACACGGGCACGGTCCCCAATCACCATCGCCGCTGTCGAAGGGTCGACAAAACCTTAATACAAAGCGACACTCTATATCGGTCACTGTGACCCGATGAACGCCGTCACATGTAGACTGCGGCGGCCGTGCAAGCGGGACGTCGACCTCTTTTTTTCGGGATCAGAACCTGGTTTCTCACTCTTGAGATAATTTTATGTTTTTTGAATTCTCTCTCTAGTTTCTTTCAATCCCTCATACCTTCTCGCAATGGACCCTAATCATGAGCATCACTCCTTGTGCGCCTCCCTCCCTGTGTCCCCTCGATGTTGTAATACCCAGTTCAATTCAATATTCTCATTTAAAGAAGGAAATCATGATACCTTTCCAGAAGGCGGTGGCCTGAAAGATACCAAGGTAACCGAAGGATGAAGGGCAATTTGCAATGCAAAAAGATCCCGAAGTTCAGACAGGAGACACCGCGGCGAATTGCGAACGGCTGAGCTCCTTGCTTTTCTCTACTGCGAAGTCTCTGATGCGATTATCATAGCCTGCAAGGTTATCACTTACGTTGTGCGTCTCCGAACTTCTGATGATTCTGAACGCGTAATTTTTTCGCTTCGTGGATGACCAAAATTTCGTATAGATCTAGACTAGGACAGGGTTTGTCGGGATTGTGGCCGTTTCCCTCACAGCCCTGATGCTCGGACCTTCGTACATATATAACAAAGGCCACCATGCGTTGCGAGTTCAGCAATGTTGTATTCTCCACCTAATATTTTTCTCTTCGCACTCATTATTCTTGGTTTTGTAATTTATTCCCGCCGCGGCTCGCGATCAAGAAATGGCCTGCCGTTACCCCCTGGTCCGGAGCCCCTCCCCTTTATCGGAAATGTCCTCGAGATTGATTCGAAACAGCCATGGCTCACGTATAGTAAGTGGCGGAAGAAATATGGTGCGCATGTTTCATTGTCCGAGTCAACACTTGATTCTTATTTCTACAAGGTCCCATCGTACATTGCCAGTTACTCGGCCAGGACGTCGTCGTCATCAACTCAAATAGAGTCGCGAGGCAGTTATTTGACAAACGATCAACCACGTATTCTGGACGTCCGGCTACGTGCATCAGTAAACTGTAAGTGCGAGCGTGCGGTATACCACAATAATCAACGGATAAAGTGGAATCCCGCCGACAGGTTTGGCATCGACTTCACTACAGCATTTCTCCCTTATGGTCCAGAATGGAAGGCTCACCGAAGGATGTTCCACCAGACGATGAAGTTAGAGACCGTTCAATCGCAACAGAACCTTTACCGATCCAAGGCAAAAAAACTTATCCACAACCTCCTTGATACGCCAAACGATTTCGAGAATCATATTCAATTGTAAGTTGCCGCACATGCACACTCTGTCTTTGTGGTTAAGAATACCGTTGACCCTATCTAGGTATATCATCTCGATCACTATGGCGTTTACTTATGGATATCAGATGGAATCCTTGGACGCACCACTCGTGAGGTCGCTTGCGGAGTTTGTCAAACTCCTGAATGATGGATTGCCACCTGAGCGAAATGCAATGCTTACGGCTTTTCCTTTCCGTGCGTATTTTCCTTGTGGGCCGCATTTAGGGGCCGCGGTGCATAATAAGCTGAAGCGAGATGGTGTAGTGGCAAATATCCCGTCCTGGTTCCCCGGGGCGACATTTAAGAGAGACGCACTAAGATCTCGGGAACTATCCCTGAGATCCTTGGATGCCCCGTTCGAATACGTGAGGGAGAGCATGGTACGATTGTCGAATTTTCATTCTATATTGCTGAGTAAGCCTGCAAACTAGGAGGCTGGCTCATTCACGAAATCTATGGTTTCGGAACTGTTGATAAAGTTGGATGGAATGGAAGAACGTGCATGTCATGAGAAAGTGATCAAGGAATGTGCTGCGACTGTTTATATCGGTGCGTTATACTTTCTTATTCGCATACCCTTGTCGACCGATTTGGGGTCTTTTGCATTTTATTATAGCGGGATTTGATTCAGTAAGTCGAATATCATAAGGGTTTCGTATCACACGGGTTAAAGGTGATTGCAGAGTGCGGCGACCCTGTTAGCGTTCCTAATGGCAATGATGCTCTACCCTGAGGCTCAACGTCGCGCGCAAGCTGAGATTGATTCTGTGCTTGCTGAGAGTATCCTCCCAGATTTCAGCCATCGAAAGTCGCTTCCATATGTTGAAGCAATCTTACGAGAAACGATGAGGTGGCATAGTGTTGCGCCTCTAGGTTCGTCATTAACCAACATTCCCTGTGGTCGTGCTTACCATGCATGATGCAGCATTGCCTCACATGACGTGTTGTGATGATGTCTTTGAGGGGTATCTCATTCCCAAAGGTGTGCTGTACGACTCGATTTGTGATTTCATTTTGACGTGTCGCAGGTACGATGATATTGCCTAATCTCTGGTTAGTGGTTCCCATAGACTCGCTCGGATGGCTTTGACGAGGTTGCCTTTTTATAGGGAGATCCATCATGAAGAGAGCGAGTACCCCGAGCCCTACGTGTTCAATCCGGAGCGGTATCTTAATGAGGACGGGACTATAATAGACAGCGACCCCCTCACGTCGCGCGTGGCTTTCGGGTTCGGACGCAGACACTGCCCCGGAAAGTGGGTCGCGGATTCGGTGCTGTGGATGGGGATTGTAAGTATCCTGGCGGTGTTTCATATCGACAAGGGAAAGGATGGGACGGGAAGGGAGATCGAGGTGGAACCCAAGTTCACGGCAGGCGTGATTCGGTAGGCTGCTTCTCGAGGCTTAGCCGAACGGAGTTAACGTGACTGCGCCTCGTTTTCGCAGCCGTCCACTTCCGTACTCATGCTCGATCGTCTGCAGATCTGCGTCGAGGGAAGACATCGTTTATTCGTTCGAGGAGTGAGGGCTACTTGATGTGCACACTGCTACTGTAGACGGAGCCTAGTTATTTCTATTACAGTACCCACGTTATTAGGTGGTGTTCGGGGTCCTTAGAGGGAAGATAAATCAACCCGAGTCGAAGCTTGGACTAGATTTGTGACTAGCCTGCGATTGTCTTTTTCGCACACGAACCCTACACGACCTTGACGGCACAGACGCCCTTTTCTTGCTGCATCCGCGACGTCGTGTACGCCGTACACGTCTTGGTGAGTGCGTCGTCGCTCACTATGTCCAGCTATTTGATGGCAGTGTTCGGCAGGAGCATCCTGAGACCCTGCCGGTTACATGGCCCGTCCCCAGGCAGACCCAGATGTCGGCTCAAAGTATAGACAAAGATCAAACACCACCACGTTCTCCTCCTTCACCGCAGGGTGGCGCAGGCCCAGGGTAGAGACCGTGACCACCCCCGCACCTCAGCCTCAGCCCCAGGCACTGGCTTTTGAGGCCCTCGTCGAAGCCCTTTCTCCACCAGCTGTCCCCAGCCTCGCACATGCTCGTACCTTGGCAGCCGCCATCACTACCCAATCCCCGCTTCCGAAAGCCGCGGCCCTGAATCCTCTCCTGGGCTCCCTTTGTAGCCTCGATTCACCTCCGCAACTACAATACACAGGCTATGAGATCATGGCCACTTATTGGGAGCGGTATGATGGCAAGGTCACTACCTCAGATCGGCTGGCACACTGTTCTCTCCTCTTACACACGTCGTGGTGTCCAGAGATTGGTGACACCCGTCTGCGAGCCCTCTGCGCTCTCACCAAGGGAGGTAGCGAAGCTTTTGGCATTGAAATACCTTTGCTCAATCTCCTCAAAAGCTGGATAGACGGCGCGTTTGACGCGTACCTCTTCAGCGATTCCTCCGACCGTATTGATCGTGAGCGAAGCGTTGAGCTTCTTGCCGCTTTTGTGTCCTCCATCCTTGCACATCCCGAGACCGTCGCACGCATTTCAGAGGGTGACCTTGCTAGTGTCCTCCAGTTTTATGCATCCTTGGTTTCCAAGACACTGGACCTCCCACCCACCTTCTCCGTCCCCGACGCTACCCCGATCGCTTCTCCAGCAGGGTCGAGTGAGCAGTCTGCTGCCGCAAAGGCCGCGTTCAACGGACACAAGAGGCATTCATCCTCCATATCCGTTCGCTCTCTCCCACCTTCCGCTCTTCACCCTTCTCGACATCCTGCAGAGCTGATGACCACTATTTACCTTGATCATCTGTATTCCCAACTAAAATCTCTGGCTCCCAGGATACTCACTCTTATCCTTCCGCTTCTGTTCCAGGCTCAGGCTTTCTTTGCTTCTCCACTACCCCGCTTGTCCGTGACGAGCGGCCGTCCCCGTGGGCCTGTAGGTCTTGAGGAACGGATCCAAAAGATGTTACATTCCCTTTTTTCAGGGCCTTATGGTGCATCATGTATGATGATACTCAAACGTCATTTATCTCCAGCCGACGAGACATTGGACCCTCACAATCTCTCAACTTCTTTTGGAGCTCATCGGACTCTACGTTTCGACATCCGTCAGGCACTTTGTAGCAAGATGGCTAGAGCGTATATCGCAAGGTTAAGTACCCTCACGTACGCTCCGTCTGGGGCACCCAGTCACATTGACATCGAAAAGGATTTGATGGAACGTGCGTGGTCAAAGGATGACGTGTCAGGCTGGGATTTGTTAAAACTCGGGCGGATGCTGCGCAAGTCTGTCGAGGCTTGGGCCAAGTTGTCTAGTCCAGGGCTTGATGAGTCTATCCACGCAGATAAGGATCGTATACTGGACGAAGCCGCGGGTACTCTCAAGGACATCTTCCAAGAATTTGATGAGAGAGAAGACGGGGTCGACATGGACGAAGAGGAGGCTAGCATTGCCGGCGATACTCTCCGTCATTTAGTATCATTTGTTCGCCCCCTCAAGTTAGCCCCCTCTTGTTGTCTAATGGTGGAAGTTCTAATTTGGAGATTGGCAGAAATCCGGATGATACGCCTATGATCATTCCGCTATCACAACCTAGTGACGCCGCGACGTCATTCTTGCGAACGTTAACGTCTCTCTTGGCACGCGATCACTCCACATATATGAATCCCTCGCTCTCTACCACTCTTTTATCCATCGCTGACCACTTGACTGATACGGACGCTGCTAAACTCCCTGCGGTTATGTTTGAACAACACGACCTATCTCCAGCCTCGCCCGACTGGTTACGTAATTGGGAAAGCATCTTGTCGAATGCTACCATCTTTGGTCCCACACGGCCCCTAACACGACTGGAAGTCATGAAAGCGCTTGAAGCGATCTACGACTCTTTGAAGGACATGCACAGCTACAGGATGGACTTGGCAGAACTCGTGTTCAGGTTTTGTCAGCGAGAGGGGAACGATAGCATGGATGCATCCGCTAACATTGTTATGGGCAGGATTCTTGCTGATGAAGTTGTGCTGCGCACAATCAACCGGCGGACGCCTTCAGCCGAGAATTCATCCAG
>JBBPJS010000164.1:0-22303 GCA_038088835.1 Singerocomus rubriflavus
CTGCTGAACTCAGCCTGCATATCACTTGAAGGGGAGTGTTGGAAATGGCAAGCAGATCGCAGCTGTAAGGATTACCAACTCACAGGGATGATTTCCATTACAAAGTATCGCGCATCTTTTTGTCTTCATTCTTATGTTCGCCATTGACTCATATGGACAGCCATATGATACTTACATTCTTCAACCTTGGGTATGATCCATGTATTTCCGTATGTACTTCATTATTGTTCTCTACTTATATATAGAACTGATCATCATACTCGATCACCCCAGTCCGTCGCAATCCATGCACAACTGAGGTGAGATCACATTGTACTTCTATTATACCTACTTGTACTGACTCGTAGTTAGCTCGATCTACGATAGGTGAATATACAGTCCGTCGCAATCCGCGCATGACTGAGCTCGATCTACGATAGCAATTCTCACAATCAGTGTAGTACTACTCTCCGTATTGAGAAGGGATCCCATTAGAAAGAGAGATAAAGTCGTAGCGCGGTTCGACTGCTTTTGCGTGGGGGCGGCCCATAACGGTACAAGGATGGAGTAGTTCGAGGATACATTCAACAAGAATCCCGCCTTGCTTCATTTTTGGACTTCCGTATTACTAAAATGATTTGGTACGTCTCGCGGTGACGACTCGGAAAGTAGTCTCCCAGCGCGACCAAAACAAGTGGGTATTGCAATCTCCAGTAGTTTCAGAGTCCATTCGCGGCAGATGAGCGAATGTTAGTATCCTCATCAGACTCATGCCAGCTAACATCCATGGAGCAATTCTCATTTCGATCCGCATGTATGGATTCCGAATCTCATCTATTGATTATAATATTACATGCACGTACTTATTGCTGGGAGCATTAGAAATCTTACTAGATTATAGCTGCGATAACTGGGACTTGATAAAGCTAACAACCTTTTTGCTAGATGGACGTGCATGAGGACGTGCCCAGCATGTCTCTACAAACTCCCATAACGTGTCCGGGATAGCATTACCATCCCATCCAGGTTCTCGGGGTGGCTGGTAGCCATTTGAGATCATGATGACAATCTGAGCGATCCTTTGAACCCCATGGAACGGCAGTTTACCGCTCAAGGTCTATAAAAGAAGCCGTCAACTACGCACGATGATCGAAAGCATATCATCATCGAACCTGCAGCATGATGCTTCCGAACGAGTAGATATCCGCTTGTTGGCTCAGTGTCTGAGATGGTAGCTCCTCTTCTCCACCTTCTTCACATTTACCCAATAGCTCGGGTGCTGCCCACCGGATATTCCCTGGGAAGCAAATACCGGGAGCTACTGTATCCGGAACTTGTTCGAACAGTGTGGAGAGTCCGAAATCAGAGAGACACGCCTGTCCACTCTTAGTGATCAAGATATTCGTCTAATCAACCAATGTATGAGGATCATTGTGGGGAATTTGATTGAAGAAAAAGTGACGCACACCGCTAAGGTCACCGTGCATTATGTTACGAGAATGCACTAAGCACCATCCAATGAAACTGAGTGAAACGAGCGACAGAGCCAATAACTTACAATACTGCAAGCCATCCGCTATGTCACCAAGCTGTGGATTGTGTTAGAGTGTGGGATCAATAGTGTTTTACTCACATACCAATGTCATTCTTTTCTTCAGATCGAGTTGTGATTCGAATTTCTCCAAGTATTCTGACAGTGTTCCATTATCTGCCCATGGGCAGACGAAGGCAGGCAATCGTCCAAACCCGTTTGTAATACCCCACAGAGGCAAGACGTTCCGATGTCGGAGCCCATACCAAACCTTGAGTTCCTGTTCAACAGCCTGGAAGGGGAGTTTGAACAAGGAAAGTTACAGGAGTCCTCGAGCTGGAGGATGAACAATCACCTTTTGTTTGACCCGAAATTCATCTTCATTTGCAATCACGGGCCGAATAGCCTTGACAGCCACCTATAGTATTCTAGCAGTGAGTATTGTCCGCTGGACGAAACCATACCAAAAGAACACACTGTCTTGGGAGGTAACCACTTATGTCGCAGTTGACAACGCCAGATATCGTTGAAGCCGCCATAAGCCACCGGATAGGCGTATATTCTCATTATCCTACTAGTGAGGTCCTTGACGTGTTCCGCACACTTCTCCAGGTCTACCGTTTGCGGGTGGCGCTGGGTTAGGTGGCGAAATAAGGCTTCGTAGAAACGAAAGACAGTCTTCTCGCCCGTTCCGACAGCCCAAGCAACCGGGTGGCGACACAGTGTTGCGTCCCAGGAGAACGGAACGTTGAATTCCAAATCGCATCCAAAGGCGAATGATTTGCAAGGCTTTACATTGCGCTTCTCGCGTGGAATATAAGGGAGGCCTAGCATGCCGGATGGGTGGCAAGGGAACCTCGACATAGTATTCTTCTGTGGTCTTAAATACGCTTTGGGCCATCATGGCTGCCCGCACCATGAAGTCCGTAATGCCAAGCTGTCCTTGGGGACCTTGTGAAGGATTGGCAACATGCCAGCGATCTACAATAAAGTTTGGAGTGCGGTAGTTCGGGGATCCCCGGCATGCCATATTCGGTGGCGGTGCTTCGGTGGCGCTCCTGCCTGATCTCTCAGCGTCATCTCAGATATTGGAGTGCGATTCGAAAGCTTCCGAGATGGGCTCGTTCTAACTCGAGGTCTCTACGAATACCAACGGACTCGTCTAATTGCTGTGGACAGGCAGAACGGACGAAGAACTGCCACTTGGTCATGACAGCGGCATAAACCTGAGAATCGTATCAAGTCTGCATGAGAGTGCCGGGCCAACTCTCATGATGCACATATTTCTGCGTATTTCACGTGTGACGGAAGCGTAGTTAAACACGGAGTATCAAGGAAAAGCATGGACATTGAGACAATTCGTGTACTGTCAAATTCCAGCGGGAGAACTCTGCTTGACAAGTGTGAGCCAGCTATGAAGACAGCAGCGATCTTACTCCCATCCACTGGCAGCTGCGTCTGGGCCCCAACCTGATGTGGGCTCTGCAGCCCAATCGCCCGTTTGTGCAGTATCTGCAGCCCAGTCGAGAGCACCTAATAAAATTTGAGATACCATCCAAATCAGGTAAGCACGTCACGTACCACCATCCGCGGCAACCAAAGCGGGGTTGATAGAACCCGCTTGAGGGGCAGATGTAACATCCCACTCTGAAAGACCAGCTTGGGCTTCTGGCTCCGCAGCCGCGAGTTTGGCCTGTGCCTCCTCCTGCTGTTGCCTCTCCACCTCTTCAGGATCACGGTAGAAGAACATGTCCACCATGACATTCCAACCATCAGGCGTGCGGGGAATAGTTCCACGCAGTCTGAGGACCTCCCGTGCAAGCAACCACCAGATCAGACCAATGGAGTGTCGGGTCTTGTTGTTTGTAGGAATCGCGACATCGACGAATTTGAGAGGAGCATCAGTATCGCAGAGTGCAATAACGGGGATGTTGACGTATGACGCCTCACGGATAGCCTGGTGGTCTACGCGAGGGTCAGTAACGACAATAAGGCGAGGCTCTTTGAACGAGCGGGTGATGTAATTGGTGAAAGAACCAGGAGTAAAACGACCGGCAATGGCCTGAGCCCCGGTGTTGGCGGCAAATTTCAAGACAGCACGGTGACCATAAGGACGTGCAGAGATGACACAAATGTCGTGCGGATTCTCGACAGCAGCGATTACACGAGCAGCAAACACGAGCTTCTCCCAGGTTTTTCCGATGTTGATGATGTGAATTCCTTTGAGACAGACCCATCGAATTCAAGACAGTGCGCTAAACTCTACATCAGGACTCACCATCAATTCTCCGTTTGAAGACATATGGTTCCATCTGCTTGTCACAGTTTTTCGTGCCGATGTGGCATTGAGCAGACAGAAGGAGTTGGATCTCCTCATCTGTGGCACTTAGGATGGAAGGCAGTTTTGACGACATACTGAACCAGGGTGGTCATCGTCAGTACAAGACCTCGATGTCATCCACATAAGCAACAGGCCATCCAACATCTCCAGCTCACAAAATCCGGCGTGTGGCAACCACTGCGTGGCAAATGTACGTAGAAACGCACCTTTTGGGTGGTTTTGGGCTTGCACGTCGTCTCGGGCGACGTTGACTGTCTTTTCGGGTTCGTCGTGGCTCCTCGGTCAATACACCATCCTCTGCCCACTCGGCCATTGCCGTAGCAGATTCACACGTACATTTTCCATTTTAGGTTGAATACCCCCTGTCTTTAATCCTACTTCTCCTGCATGTTCAATGCTAACTCAGCGATCCTATCTGGTCCAGCTCTGCAACAACCACCCACGATCAGCCCTCCCCACCCCTGACCGCATGCCTTGTAGGCACAATTTCGTACACTATCCACCCAACCACGCCCAGCCTCATCTCCCCCATTCGGCTTGATGACAAGCCACGGCCATTTCCTTCCTCCTCCAATTACTTGAGTACAGGATTCCTTGAACTCGTCCAATAACCCGAGGAGATGTTCCACTGCCACGCAATTAAAACCAATTCCGTCTGGAAGGACCAGTTCCCTTCTTTGCCTGTCCACTTCTTCTTGTACCATGAGGTCTGCCACCTCCTTGGCACGGATATGCTTTCCACCA
This sequence comes from Singerocomus rubriflavus, assembly GCA_038088835.1. Classification (NCBI taxonomy): domain Eukaryota; kingdom Fungi; phylum Basidiomycota; class Agaricomycetes; order Boletales; family Boletaceae; genus Singerocomus; species Singerocomus rubriflavus. Next base: position 4,596 of record JBBPJS010000164.1, read on the forward strand.
GGAACGTATGTCTCAGGACACCGTCCATAAGGAAACACAGCAGTCAACCACCACGGCTTCATGTGCTTTCCCTCTGCATGAAGCGAAGCAGCCACCGTGGTCACCGCGCGTCTGATCGCAGTGACCTCCCTCGCCACGGGGACCGTCTCGAACGCGATGCCGTCCATGAGGTCCCATGCTTCTGGAATTTGAGTATACGCCAAAAGTCGTTCCGTGTGGAATTCTGTCAACGCTTGTATTGATTTTTCCCTGCCCTCCATGTCGTCCCCGAACGACGTAGTGTTTTCTTCTGTGGCCGAATACGCTTTTGGACCATAGGGCGGCGGGAAGATGCCGTCGAAATCCTGCATAGGAGAGACAGTGCTCCCATAGGTGCCGAGTGATAATATAACACGGATCTCATTCTCATGGACGTTCTCGTTTTCGGCGCAAAACAATGCGCGAGCACGAGCTGCCAGCGACACGGCGTTCGACATGATCCAAAGAGCCTGTTGGCGAGAATAGCCCTCGCGCTCAAACGTGTTGAAAGCGGCTTGATACCTGTCCGCGCGAGCTCAGTACAACGAGAGTTGCAACATTGACAGTGCATGATTCTACTTACGTGGATGTCAGTAGCGTCCTTGCACCTGCGCGTAGGAACGACAAGTGGGCTTGAACGAGCAACTGCGAGTTCTCCTCGTCGGCAGCTGCACGAGTAGACCACAACGGAGTGTGAGCGATCTCAGTGAAATTGGGGATGTCCTCCAAGGTAGACCCCTGGGTCATGTCTGAGCATCAAGACCGCTCGTCTACGACTCGTGCAACTGAGTCCTTACCAAGCCTCCGTCAGCCAGGTTTATCTGTGGGCGATATATACCGTCCAGTCCTGGCAGAGTTGCCAACTCGGTCATGAGTCACTAGTCAAATCTAGGAACGTGCCAACCAGCGGCGCAAGCAAGCCATACCAGCCTCTTGGCAGCGGACCATTACGCCACTATTGTGGCGGTGTACAGTTGCGCTGATTCGATTCGGTCCTCACAACATAGCTATCCTATTCGTGTAATCTCCACCAATCCTCGTGTCACATCCTATCGAGCAGTGAGGACTCCAATCCACTCCCGTTTCTTTGTGCGTTAGCAGCACCCTTGATACTATAGCCTATCGATGGATGTCGATTAGGCTCAGGCGACTGCTCCTTCCCGAAACGCTTTTTTCGTTTCTTTCGATCCCAAGAACCACTCGAACCGGTATCTCCAGCATCCGCAATACGACTAAGTAACGATGGTGTCGGAGCATCTTGTCCTCTCGAATTCATCTTTACCCTCTTTGTTCGAGGGATGTCTTCCGAAGAGCTACCCGTTCGCTTAGGGGACATTGGTACGTCTGAAATATGAAAATGTCGAGAAGCGTCATCTCGTATCAGAGATTGCTGCGTTGCCATCGCTGACCATGTCGTTTCAGGGTCGTGCTTATTCGGCAAGGGCGGCAGACTGGTAACTGGTCTTTGTGGTAGATGGGCTGGTCGCTCCAACGTAATCCCATTCATCGCTGCGGGCTTCACCTCTTGAGTGGGCGCTTGCGAGGACGACGGTTGCTCTCCCGTCAGCAACTGCTCAAACCAAGAAAAAAGATGTCGGAGGTCAATGGAGAAGGGGAGAGCGGTCCACTGCGAACCCTTATTAGGCCTTGTATATCGCTAGCGTCTTCCTGTGATTGTCCATGAGACAATATCTGGGGAATTTTACTGATGGAAGTAATCAGGTATGACGGCAATATCCAATTTTCCAGCTCTTTGCGCTAGAAAGAGTCACTTCATTCTCGATATTCGATTAAGAAAGACGTACGGTGTTGATAGCACGAAGGATACTTTTTACAGCATGCCAAAAATCGTCTCCATAAAACTTGGAGTCGAACAGCACCTGCACGACTTTAGTGCAAGGGAGACGATGAATACACGACTGACTAACCTCCAGAAGGATCGAGCTAGCATCAATAATTTGTCTCCGAAGCTGCGCTATTTGATGTGACTGAATGGCGATCTCACGTTCACTCACGGATAGTGCGTCCGTGATCCAGGAAATTATTCGAATTCGGTCCTCCGGCAGGAACTTCTGTAGGACCAATTTTCGCGTTAGAGAACTAATGTAGAATTGGAATAATTTGACTGCTGGTGTGGCATGTAGATCAACGGTAGCCATTTGAGCTATTGATAGGTAATGCAATGCAACCTTGAGTTGCACCGCATCATTCGATCGTGTTTGAAGTAATGTCGCAGCCTTATCGAGGATAACTTGAAGCAACTCGTCACCTCTAGAACCATTTCTATAACATGGTAATCGCAGAAGAATGTCTTTCACGATAATATCCACGTCGTCGGTGTCCAGCCTAGTTATAGACTACTCGACGATCAGAGAACACATATGAACACGTAACCTCGATTGTGTACACACCAATATAAGCTGTGCAGCAAGAATTTCTTCCGCCTCTGAGCCAGGAGGGTCCGTGTATTTTTGTATTGCACTCATTGCGTCTTTTGTCAGGAAGGACAGGACAAGAGAACGCAACCGTTCTCTCGTCTGTCGTTCATCGTCATCTAGGTCTTCTTCAGGTGGAACGATCTGATCGCATAATACACCGAGTGTCACTGGTGGATCCATATCGAGGTGTCGAAGGAGGGCGCCTTTTACAACTGCGACTTCTTCGAGTTCACCTATCGACGACAAGGAATACGTGCCATGCGTAATCAAGACGGAGAAATGCAATGTGTCAATCGGATAAGATGTCAGAGAAACTTACCGCTTTGAAGAAGTTGGACGAGGACGTCAGCGTTCCTCTTTACCCACTTATGTTGGACAGACGACACATGTGTTACAGCATGGTATCCATCCATGCGAACCTAGAAAATGAAAAGACGTTAGCCCACGGTCAGACCCATCAAGTCCGCGTGCCGCACTCTTGAGTCGTGGTCTTCACAGAGGTCGTATACGGCGTTGATAGCGTCCTCCTCCAGATCCGGAAAGTCATTGAAAAAGATATGTATGTGATCCGCCGCATACGATTTGAGAAGGGGGTGGGTAGCATGTGTGAGCGCTATGAGCTCTTGGAATGCGTCTCTTCGCTGTGCCGTTCCACCGAGTTAGGCCAATGAGTGTGAGTAGTCATATCCCTCTTACCGCGGGTCCCGTAGCAGACGGTGCCCTCGTTGCCCGCTCGACCATTGCTTTTGCACGTCTCAATCGGCTGTGTACACTTGAGGAAGCCATGCTCGGCGGCTGCTCCGAGTCCAATTTCGAGGAGGTGCAGAATATCTTGCGTTGAGACTCGGACAAACTGGCCGCTACCATACTAACCAAAAAAGGAATGTTATTCTCATGCTCTCCACAGTATGGCACTTTGGAGACACAGCCACGACTGACACGACTTGCCTCGACATGCGAACTGACGAACAAATCCTTCATGACAGGGTCAACCTCCCGAGGTTCATGAAACGCCTCGAGCAGTCCATCCAGGAGGGTGACTGGTCAAAGAGTGACCCGCCAGAACGAGCAACATGGATCAAAGCCCAAGCAATGCTGCAGGTAGGTCAACCCCTCCTAAGAAGCGCACGAAAACTCACCGAAAGCTCTGTTGCCAGCAAATACGACACGCTAAACTCTTGCTGAAGAATGTCGAGCTCGACAGTGCAGACCCCACGCTGTGCGTATCCCCGTCTCATCGCCTTACAACTACGACGCATTCCGAGACCCCACTCTGCTACAGGACCGAAGAGCGACGTTACCAACACTTCAGAACGACACTTCAACACCTCGAAAATTACATGCATCAGGTAGAGCAGGTATGCTGTCTTTGAAAGAATCACTTTAACCTGGCCGCTTTGACACGTCATGTCAATAGCAACTAACTCCCCCAGTCCGACGACCGAAGCCCCTCCTTCCATCTATACGTCCCCCGTCAACCCAGTCTGCCATTCCAAGGTCTGCTGAGGTCACAAGTTCACCTATCGAGGCGATCCTCATCCCAGCCGAGGGCGGACTCTCTCTACCCGTGTCAAACGTACAGGACCTCTTGCCCGCTTCATCAAGCGTCCCAGAGCCAGCACCAGGTCTGTCTCCCAGCACATCCAGTGCACCTGTGGGACCCTCTCTCGCTGCACCTTCTTCCTCAAAGGTTACCGCCATCCCAACTATCCTCCAAAACTCTCGCGCGCTCCAAGAAGAACTCTCAGAGCAGCTCGCCTTGATGGCGACCCAACTCCGCAAGAATGCCACGCATTTCTCTGAGTCACTACAGAAGGATAGGTCCTTCATCGACGCCATGCAAGAAAAAGTCGAGGGCAACTTTGAGTTTATGAAGCGAGAGCGGGTACGGTTGCGGGATTTCCGAGGAAAGAGTGGAGGGACGACATGTTTGGTAATGATGAGTGTCATCATCGTGCTGATTGCATTCATCCTCATGGTGTTCGTCATCCGACTGACGTGACTTGTGAATGGACTGTCTTTATTTATTTTACTCTTCCTGAGCACACTTTGCTAGCCTCAAGCAGACCGCTAATTTATACATTGTCCAACTATAAAGTCCCAAACATGTATGCAACTCAATGATTATACGGAGATGAAACTAACTAGATACGCAGTGCATGACGGGTGTCCGAGAAGCATAACAGTGTCCATGGGATAGCATGTGCTACCTAAGCTAAAGTCCTGCCAACGCAGTGTCACAGCATAATGAGTGTTCACAAACAATTCGGTGCAAAATGCAATCTACGATTGCGAAAGAATGTTATCGATAGATTGATTCAAAAAGTCCTTGCGTGGTGTCAGATCCGCTCTCGGGTACCGAGCGGCCATGGCCTCGCGAGCGGTTCTATGCGTGCAGTTAGTATTGTGCTAGCAACAGAGAGATTGCCCATACTTCTTTGTTACCGTCATCAGGTCCTGGGTACTCAGATAAGTCCTGAGAGCTTCATACAACTCGTCATTAGACGGATTTGGATTGTTGCTTGGTCCCACAAACACAGACGTGGCCATGGAGAAAGTAGACACAGGACGGACGGCGTTGAACGCAGGAGAAATGGAACGGCTCATGGTCGCCGAATTTACCGTCATGTGCGGGTCAGGGGGGGGAGGTGTCCTGCCATAAGGACTCTCAAGGGTACCAAAGTGGTTGATCGGTGTACCTAACGACAAACGTTCTTGTGACGGGCTATGGAAGGTCGATTGCCGCGGGTTTCCGGTCGTCCTGTTGTAGTCGGACACAGCACGAGAACTTGGGCGCGACGTGGGGCCACGAAGGGGATCCAGCACAGCATTGGTATCACGGTAGTAATCTCCCCCTTCGGGCTGGTATTCGTATACAGAAGGGCGTTGTGAGTCAGGGCGACGAGGCACCGGCGCAGGAAGATACTTGGAGTTCGTTTGATTCTGTTCGGCACTAAATGTGTTGCTGGACAGGCCATCCCCAAATGCCTCAGCCTCATATTCTGCATGGATAGTCAGGAACCTGCCGGTCAATAGTCAACAAATGTCACCAACCGCTCCACTTCTTGTACGGAATCATGGACTCGTTGAACTTCATCTCGTTGGCGTCACTGACAACCTTTTTGTTCTTTCCGTCATCGAGGACAACACGAGTATTGCCCCAACCAAACTCATCCATGCGCCAGAAAGAGTAGAGAGGCAAGACGAAACTGTAGACCGGGTACCTGAACACAGACGTCAGAAAAGATTTACATTTTACACCACGTTACGCACGAAAGGAGGTACACGACCATCCAACCAATAAGCATGAACTCTCGCTTGATGATAAAGATGAGTGCCTACGACATTGCGATCCTCTCAGCACTCTCCAAGTCACCATTAACGAAACGACATACCTGCAGACCATAAACCGCCGCAATCATGGCAATGGAGATGATAGGTATCGCTGTTTGGTGAGTCGCGACTTCAATGATCAGCCAGATCAACTGCAATTACGGTGAGTACCTCGATAGACCAACAAGTTCTAAAACTCACATAGACGACAGTGGCAGGCAAAATCTGTAAATGAGATTAGAGTTGGTTAGACGCACTCGGCTAGTTTACACTCCAAGTAGTACTCACCAATGTGCTGATGAGATCCAGATAGACAAAGAATCGCATCGACAAAAAGCACATGCCACAGAGTTCCGGCAAGATAGCAAGCTCGCACAGATTATGGATGGTCGAGTTAATCCAACGACGACGCTGAGAGAACAACACTCTCCACGAAACAGGTGCCATGGTCCGAGCGACTGCATCGGGTTGGAATTTCGTCTTGAACGAAGGGAAATGCTTCATAAGAAGTGTCGTCAAGAACCGGTCCTCGCCGAGTGAAAACAAGTTCTTCTTGTGAAGCGTATCGACGTTGGGTTCGGCATATTCGTCAATGACACGATTAGAAATGAAGACCGGACGGCCCTTATCAGCGGTACGAATACGGTAGAGGGTGAAACATCCAGGGAGACAAGTGACGGAACCGAACAGACTTTCAAAGGCCTTCGCAAGGTGGTGGGAGATGTAATACTCGTAAACCTGGAACGCCTCAGGTGGAAGAACAAGATCAGAATAGAGATTCTTACCTGGATCATCGTCCACCAGGAGTTTTCCTCGTTCTGCAACTTCGTCTCACCACAAATACCAATGATATTGGAGTCATTGATAGTAGCAGCGACAAGCCTATTTAATGATTGGGGTGTAACAATCTGCGACAACGCACATCAGCAGTCAGTCTACTTCAGTACGGATGGCACTCACGGTATCGGCGTCGACAGTAAAGATGTATTCATAGAACGTAGGATCAATGCCAATGACATTGCGCATTTGATGGTATATCTCCAATTCTAATGGCGCCATTGGCGCATCGAAGTGCACGCGGTTGAGGTACTGCATGAGCATGACCTGACTGTCACGCTTCCCTCTGTTGCCAGGCTTCGAGCGCTCCGTCGGTTTGCCAACCTTGGCCACAACCAAATACCTTCAAGGGAGAGGCACCATCAGGTGCTGGCAGAGTCAAAGGTGAAACGGACTTACGGGACGACATGACCCTCGAACTCGTACAAGCCGGAGTAGACTTTTCCGTAGTTGAGCTTGTGAGAACCCTCCCCGATGGACTTGAACATGAGAGGTTCTGCATTCCTTGCCGCAGGATCTACACCGAAGATGTCTAGTACAATGTCGGGCGTGGGTCGTTCATTGCCACTACCAATGATATTCCCATCGCAGATGATGAAGATCAGCTTCCGCTTGTCGTCGTAGTCCAATGCGGCGAGAGAATCAATCGTACTGCGCAGAGAGTCCTCGCCCTCAGTATAGCAAGGGACTTGGCAAAGCACGAATTTATCCAGATGTTCGGGGAAACGCTTTGTCCCGAGTTGCAACGCAGCCAAAACTAATCGTTATGTCAGACTTCAAGCAAAGCCTAAAGCTACACCATTACTCACATTTTATTGCCATGGATGCCATGATAAGGCTGGAGAAGGCCAACAGCATGTAATTCTGCACCTGACACCTAGCAGTGTACCTGAAATCCATCTCGCCCCAGTAGAATGCATTGTTTAAACAATCGATACTGGCAGTTCTATTCGTTGCGTCCATGGAATCAAACACCTTGTTGAGCGGCGACGTGATGTCTGTGCCTGCCTGCTGCTGGAATACGGAAACAAGATCAGATGGTAAGAAGTTGTACTTCTCAATGTTGAGTTCCGTAGTCGTCAACGTGTACACGTAGTTGGTCAAGTCATAGACGGCGTTGTTGTATATGCCCCAGATCCTACACAAGTGTTAGAAATACGCAAGCACGTCCATAGACTAGGCTATCCAACCGTTGAATGTTCGTGTCATTCGCTTGATCGAAAATGTCACTCTTCTCCCAAACCAATGGTCCTTTGTGATACTGGCCGATGGAAGGCAAATACGTTTGCGTGTACCAGTTTTCGTTATCGAGAGCTGTTGGAGTAGTCGGCGCATTTTTGCCTGATGCATGCGAAGCTTGCTGATACACGAATTGAGTTGTATTCTGAACGTTGAGGTACATGGTTGGATCGCTGACGAGGCCGGCACACGCTTGGTATAGGGGTGGAGGGAAATAGTAGGTGAGATCCGTGCCTGCTAGAGCCGACAGTGTGGCTGCGTTATTGCTTGGATTTCCAGTGATATCACTGTGATCACCCTTGACAAAGTTTGTGACATCGTACACCTTGCCTTGAATGGATACCCAGTAATCACTTGTCGAAGTGTGCTGCGCCACTTCCTCATAATTCCATGCACTGTTGAAATTGGGGCAGAGGATAATACCGAAGGCGATGATATAAAACAGAACCAAACCGTTGGCCAAGATGATAAGAGCAAAGATGGTGACCTTCTCCCGCCATGCCAGACGGACATCAGGCCGCTTCATCCGACCGATGTGTGATAAAACGAAATTCGGTATCAAACCTGTGAAGATCCGGACGAGGTATAGCCAGTATCGTCGGGTTCGAGTGGTAGGGAGATGCTCTTCAAAGACCTCGGGAGCATTAGAGCCAGCCAAGTCTGCACCCTTGGGAAGTAAAGGTGGTAATGAGTCATAACCCTCCATTTTCTTGTCCCACACGGTCTCCTCAGGGTAGGGATAAGTGGGAGAAGTAACTTGACCAGACCCGTACCCATCATAGAAACTGGACGTTCGCGGAGGGTCTTGATACGGAGTGACCACTCGTTCATTAAAAAATCTATGCTGCCTATCTTCCGCAGGTGTTTGAGGGTACTCCGTAGTATCATCAGGCATGATACTTTCGTCTTCCTCAGACTCTTCGCGAACGAGCTTCATTTGCTCCTTTTCCGTGGAACGCAGGACGTCTTCCACCATCTTCCACGCAGAATACGATAACCATATCCTTTGGTGTCCCATCACGAAATCCACGCCGTCTACCCATCCATTCGATTGAACACATTGTCGAATGCGCTCTGCATCGGAACCACGCATCGTTGGACGATACCTCTCACAGAACTCCGCTTGGCCAAACTCTGCAACGAATTCAATGGACCGCCGCATGATCATATCGGGGAGGTTCAGGGCATGAATTTGCGCTTTGACGCGACGCTTGTCAAAAGAGTTGGAAAATCCGTTGTCATTGGGACGGATGCAATTCAGCGTCCACAGACGAGTATTCTCCAGATTGGATAGGACATCCAATACCGTCTGGTTTAACTGCGTAGTGACCGGATAAATCTTGTTAGGGTTCAAACGCGAGCTCTCGGGCTGCGTGCCCGACAAGGGTGTCACACTCCGGAGGGGACGCGAGGAGACTTGTGCCTGAACGATCGTGTCTTGATCACTCTGGTGTTTCTCCGTAGACAGGCTGGGACCAGACATGAGCTTGGCAACCAGAGAATCTGACGAGCCACGCAAAAGGGTAACGAAGGTAGGATCAAGGAGATCTGCATCGTTCTCCACGAAACTGGAAATGTCGTATGTGCAAGATCCCGCGTAGTGATTGATGCCGAACGACCGCCTATCCTCAGGGGTAGGTGAAACGAATGATGAATGAACGACAAACTTGGAGGTCAAGTCCTGCAACAGCTCGTCATCACGTTGGGCATCGCCACGGCCACCTTTGAAGGACGTAGCAGCTTTGTCAAGCATACCCAAGAGACCACCGGGTTTCTTGGAGCCACGCTCGCTGACAGACGCTCCACGGAGAAGCTCGGCACAGGCTGAGTTGTCCATTACCACGACGGCCGGTAACGAAATGCCATCACCGGTAATTCGACCATTGAAACCTGAGTCATTGTCAAAAATGCTACGCAGAACATGTGATTGCACCATTTCATCGATGAAGTTGAGGCAGAATTCATTAAAGCCGCTCAGATGAGCGGTGATAAGAGGCGAAGCTGCTCCAACGGCTGTTGTACCGCGAGCCTGGAAACCGGGCTGGTCAAGAAGCACAATCTGCGTGGCGGAACATGAGGGTATCTGTGAAAGGGGTGCAAGCTTGTAGTTGGCCGTCTCGACCACAAAGGCAAAGAGGATAGCGTAAAGATCCTGTACGAGCTGGTCTCTGTGCGCTGCGCTCTGCTTCGCATCGAGTAACACAGTCAAGAACTCCTTGCGGGTATATGTCGTCTTGACAGTCAAAATCTCGGCCAACTCTTCTGCGGAAACTCCGAGGAGCTTTGCAGCTTGTTGAAGAACGGGCATATTGACGATGTAAGCTGAGACGTCCTGGGCATCTGCCTCTCCAAACTCGATATTCCCGAGGAATAAAATGGCAGCCAAGACACTAAAGATGGATGATATGTGCTTGGACTTGAAGCTGAGCGTCTTGAAGGCATCGCGTAGGTCATCCATAGCAATACCATCATCACTAAATGGACCAGCTGGAAGACGATAACAACCGGATGATGCGAGGAGGGCATAATCCGAAGGACCATCGATGCCGAGGAGATCACGCTCCACGGGAGTCGCGCCGGCCAAGAGCTGATAAAACACATGATAGGAGCGTTCTTCGTGCGAGAGACGAACGAGACGAGACTTGTCCAGGCCGAAAGCAAGAACTTTGGCTGCGCTAATGCGTCCACGATCGTTGAAGTGGAGTTCAGTATAGCGTGTGTGTCGTGAGGCATTAGGGTTCGTGGGAGACTTTGCGTTGCCAAAGGAGTCGAGGAGCAGGGAGAAGGCTTTGATTTGCTCGACGATCTTGCCTTCTCGCTTGGAGTGGGCGGAAAGACGAAGAATTTGATCTACGAGGAGCCGGGCACTGGCAGTCTTTCCTGAACCTGAGATGCCACTATAGGAAGCGGTGTCAAAAATGACGGAAACAAAAATGAAATGAGACGTACCGAGCAATGACGGCTTGGGATTCGATTCTCCTTCGCATGAGAAGGTAAATCTTTGCAGCCTGTTCATAAAGATGGGGCTGGGGAGGTCGCCGGGAATCGGCGAGGCCAAGCTTGGTGTCCTTGTAACACCTTTCCTCGTACTCTTTTGCACTTGCATCGTTGACGTTTGCAAGTGTCTTGCAGGGGTTTACGACCACGAGGGCCGTGGAGCCGACCCTCGCATAGGGCAAGTCTGCACGAAAACGAGCGCTAAGGACGGCGAGAATAGCATCATCCGTGGGGTGCAGTTCGGCTGACGACGAGATGGCCAGCAAGTCGGTGAGGTCGCCTGACGTAGTCGCCTGGGGGACGGCGGTTGTCAGGGAAGAGGCCATGGGCGGCGCTGGGAGGAGGTGGAAGAGACGGAACAAGGAAAAGAGAGAGCCAGCGCCCACGCGTCGGATGTTCCCACTACTAAAAGTTCACGCTCTCACACTACGCTAACACGGGAGCGTCTTGGTTGCCTACTTGAAGGTGTCTAATCCCATTAAACAATTAAAGTATCCATTGCAGCCAGTGCGACGACCTCCTCTGAACAGCTACACCCTGCAGGCTTTTGGGCACTGCTATGATGTCAGTGTATAGACACTCGGTGGGCTCGCTCATCTTTGCTCACCCCAACCGTGTGCGATGTGGTCGGTTCGCTCCACTCCACCCCTCCTTCATTGCTGCGCACCTGGAACCCAGTCTCTCTCTCTTTTCCAATCGGGCATGTAGCAACGCATATCCGAGGTGCTCTATCGTCGCAGAGGCATCCTCGTCCCAAACGTGGCATCTCGGTGCGTGCAACGCTCACCCTGAAGCTCCAATTTGACACGGACGACCATTTAGAAGACCACCTACCTTTGCGATCAAGGGTGCTGTCGCTGTCAACCTGCTTCATGAGAATGGAACGAGGTCCAACACAACCATTCCGAGAGCCGCGCTCCAGGGTCTAATTCGGCTCAGCGGCGCACACATGTCCTAATCCTACCCACTGTCAACCACACAGCGACGGAATCTCAACTAGGCTTACCGGCATCGCAGATCTTCTGGAATGACCAACGTGCACGTCCATTATTAGCCAATCAGTCCCTCGATGCCTTGCGACTGGTGCAGGTCCACCGGAGGTCTCTAGTCCATACGAGACAACTCCTTGTACTGATCATACAGTCACACTTCGGGTGGCCAACTTGTCGTGCACTCGCCTCTTTTGGCCTCATCATTTAATTTTGCCCCTCCTTCTTCTTCTGTGACGGACGCTTTGTTTGTTCGGCTTTCCCTCTGGTACGTTCCCCAAACGTCGTCTGAGAGACGTCTCAATGACCCACTAAGTTCCGGATCAGTATATACGCCCTTCCTCTCGCGCCGTATTGCATTCCCATCCCGTCCATCGTACGGAGTCTCCAAGTCTCTTGCCATTCCACCACGCGGACGACACGCTATCCTGTGTCAGATTTGATATTTTCGCCTCTACGGACGTGTCTATAAAAGTCGACTGTTATCCATCATCCGTCTTGCCCACTGCCCCTCTCGCTTGCAACTGCAAGCCGGTATATGTGGACCGTCACCACCGATTAGTTCCCACCTCACAAGATATGTCCAGCGCTATTACTTCTGCATTCGAGTTTTCGCGTACGTTCCATCTATGTTGCTTATGTGCTTGGTGACAACTCTGGCTCAGACATTCGGGCTACTGAAGTCTCAAAATATCAGGAGCTCCGCGTACGGATAACCCTTGACGGGAATATACAGGAATCTCTGGAGAGCACATTGGATGCAGGCGTTCATGCATGGCGCGAACCGTTCTGCTTGTAAGACCGTTTGACCTGGTATTGTACTCGGTGCTCAATAATCCCCAGCGTTGCGAACTCTGTTTCGCTGTGCGAAATACACGTCTTGACCAAGAAGCGCAAATTCTTCTGCTGCACGGGAAGATACAAGGTCATTCGCACGACGCGTCTACAGAGCATTAGCGAACTGCTTGACACTAGAAGCAGCAGTGGAGGCAAGTTTCATTTCAGTTATGATAACCATCCTGACAATTTACGTCATACTAGCTGTTCGGCTTCCATTGTATGATTCCATGAAAACAGACACAAACGGCGCCGCAATGGGAAGCGTCGTGTTCTTGATCGCTAACACGTCCGTCGCGAACGAGAGTCTGAAGGGTCTGTCAACGCGTGATAGTGTCTCCTATGGCGAGGATTCGTGTGCAGTCTCCCTGCGGTCTCCTCTCTCCATGGTCGTCCCAGAAAAGCTGTTCGTGGCATATTCGGAGTCGGAAGCACCGACGTCACCACCGTTGCGTCCGGTGGCCCCTGCCCCTGCATCACCATGCTTGGCTTCCCCCGCACATTCTCCGCCTAGTGCCCCTCCGCAGCCGCCGTTGCCCCCTCCTGACGTCCTTACCCCGCAGCATCTGAGTACGACGACTCAATTACCTCAGTGCTACCTGGCTCATTCGCCCCAAAAATCTGGGGTTGATCGGGCGTATGGGGATGCCGTCGTGCATCCCAAGTACGTCCCTTCCCCTGGTATCCTTCCTGACGACTCTGTGACGGCAACGTCTTCCCTGGTTGATGAAGACAAATCGGCTGCACTCGCGCTTCAGGATTCCGCGGAAATCGGAAGTTTCACTCCGGTTATTTGCGAACCTCCTGAAGATATTGCTTCCGAGGGATTAGAGCTGTGCCGATTTGTTGCGTCGCACACAACCGAGCCCACATCCCTCTCCACACCTTTGGGGGGCCTGGAACACGGCACTATCCCACAGATCAGCATTACTCTCACCAAGTCTTCGCGCGGCAACTCACCACAAGCCCCTCCATCATGCGACTCGGATATCACCATTAAACGACCTAGTGTTCATGTCGATACTGGTTCGGTTACTCAGCCCACAGGTGTAACAGGCTTCTCAATATCACCAGCCTTTCTCGGTGAATTATCACCTTCGCGTTCGGCTGCATTGGCGAGTTCGCACCCAACGATGTCCACCAACACTAGCAGCTCTGGTTTGTCACCCTTCTCACGGATATCAATGGTAGAATCGCCAAGCACGACTGCAACCACCCCAGCTCAGTCAGTGATTTCTGAAGGCCTCCAAGATGCCTTAACTTCCGGCCCTGCTTCCAGACAAAGGAAAGAACGTCCAACGATCGACACGAGTTGTGTTGGTCCAAGAGGTCAGGTCAGGAAGTACAGGAACGGCTCGGTGCCACCCGTCCACGTGCCAGTCAAGCTTCGCAATGCCTCGCTTGACCTCCCTAGAAGCCATGAGTATGAGAAATTCGAGCCTAACCCTTCAATGTATTCCATCGCCCCGTCTATCCCCCCACCGCGCCTCAAGAAAAGCGGTGACTTGAGATGTCCGTCCTCGCAGACACCTGCAAGCAGACAAGGACTAGCTCCGAAAACCCGCGCTCCAACTCCAAGCATCCGTAGGGAGCCCCTGGAATTCGATGAGGCACAGATTTGCCTCGACACTGCCAACCTAGGTGACCAAGAGGTTGCCACGTTTCTCAAAGAAGTGGACGCAGCACTGTCAGCGATTGTCAATGGATCCCCAGCCGTAGCTGCTGATAGTCGAGCATTCCTGGCTGTACCAGGTGCCACGAGTCGCCTGGTCAGTCGCCACCAGAGTCGCAAACCTTCTTCTCAGCACCTGAGGGCCGACTTGTCGGCTACTATTCGGAGCCACGAGAAGGAGAGCACAGCGAGAACCGGTTTCAGCCTCGTTGCCACCTCACACCCATCACCTCAGCCCGACGTCATCCCTTCACGAGCTGCATCGCTTCTGTCTGGCCGCACAGACACCATCCCGCGATTGTTTTTATCGCAAGTTGACGTGACGCCAGGTAGTGCGGTGCCTGCCTCAGGCTTCCCGCTCCCACAACGCGTGTCACCACAGCCCTCCCCACGGCAGGAGCGCGTCGAGTGGGTGTCTCCGTCGTTTGTATCATCGGTTTCTGCACAGACGGGAGACCACCTGCGACATGGTCGACCGGGCTCTTACCCTGGCGATGCTGACGGGAATTGAATGAGGTCGTTCTGGTTGAAATACTTCCTCGGGGCGTCCTTGACAAGCATGCTGGCAAGCCCCATTACCGCAAGTCGTCTACAAACCACGTCAACCCTTCCGAGGTCCGTCTTCGTGTGCAGCTTCCATACCGCTCCAAGACGACGGGGGGGAAAAAAAATTACTACACATTTAATTACAGATTCTTCTGCGGCCCCCGTGGCTCGACGTCACGACTGAGATGCCACCGTTTAATAGTTTGGCCTAGCGCTAACTCGCTTATCTATTTAAGTATCCTGCTTCTCGTCTATTTGAGCAGCGTATTGGCCATGGTACCAATGTACATATGTAAAGTACAGTACAGCCTGAGAGGACTCTACGCAAATACATGTGACTGTATATCAACGACCTGTGCACGCAAAGTGCGACGATCTTCACCTCTCGCCACATTGATCGTCGTCGGGCGTCATCCACGTCTGACAAGTCATGTGCATATCAGCTTCATCGTTCATGTCCGGGTGAAAACACGCAGCCTCCAAACACGTAAGGAAACGCCGCAGCCCTGGGCCACCAAAGGTCATAATTAGCTATCGTAAAGGTCATTGTATGCCAAGAACACGAACGTGAGATATTTCTTCATTGCAGCGAATTTAGTGGTTCATTAGAGGGCAACCGTGCTTGTTTTTCTGGAAAGTAGGGACGAAAGCAGTGGTAACGGAGGACGACGAGGCCGTCGTGCACCCATACCCTTTCCAGGCAGTTATGAGCCTGGGACGCGACGTCTTCAAGGACATCGCATAGCATGGCGCCACCGACCTCGCATGCGCCGTCCCAACAAACGTACGCTCTCCGTTCGACTCTATTATCGCCTAGCGTCGAACCATGCGTTGCCCACAAAGTGGGTAGCTCCGAAGGTGCGGCGCGAATCCGGTGTGAGCATCACCACTCGCTCGGCCTGCAGGCCAACGCGTTGTGGAGTCGAGTCGGTCCATCACGGAATCCAAGTCCCCCGTTCGTTTTCATCTCGCCTCTTTTTTTTTTGGTCCCAATCCTCACGCACGCGGCGCATTCCGTGACTGACCGGGGAATTGGGTCCCCTCGGCGTTTCTACATCACCCCTCCTTATGAAATCTCGCGCTGAAAAGAAAAGAAAGTCCGCCTCCCGTTCGCTCGCCCTCTCTCCGAAAGTCAGCAAAGGCACATCCGTCCATGTTGATGAGCGCCGTCGGGGTTTCGTTGGCCCACACATAGTCACCGTGGGGGTCGCGTAATACGTACAAAAGGAGGGGCCTCTTCCTACCCGACCCGTCACACTGTCTTCCTACCGCGCGGATGTCACGACGCAAAACTCCACCTACACTCGTTCGTGCTTCCGCCACTTTCTTTCGTGTCGAAACACACCTGACAAACCTTCTGTAGCACCCCGCTGGAACCCCCCCGAAGAACATTGTCGTCTTTGGCGAGAGTGGTGTAGGGAAAAGTTCTCTGATTAATCTGATCGCTGGTCGATCAATCGCCGCCACGTCGAGTAGTGCCAAGGGGTGCACGTTCCAACACAAAGAGTATGAATTACAGGTCGACGACACACCGTATGCAATTTGGGACACAGCAGGACTCGATGAAGGCTCATACGGAACAATTCCTGCGGATATTGCAGAAGAGAACCTGAAGCGACTTCTACGCGATCTGACCAGGGCCGACGGTGTCCACTTGCTGATGTATTGCGTCAGGGCATCTCGTCTTCGCAAGGCATTGCTAAGCAACTATAACCTCTTTTACTCCGCGATCTGTCGAAAAAAGGTACCCATCGTGGTCGTTGTGACCGGGTTGGAGAATTATGAGGGAGAGATGGCAGATTGGTGGGCCCTCAATGAGGAACAGTTCACCATGCTCAAGATGCATTTCGATGGGCATGCGTGCGTGACCACGCTTAATGCTGACAAGGTCAATTCGCCTATTCTCAGACAACGTTGTCATACGTCCAGGCAGGCCGTCCTGTCCCTGATTGCGAGTACGAGTGCACGTGATCGTTGGGGAGCCGAACAGGAGAATTGGATCTTGGCCGCCCTTGCAGATGCGCGGGCCATGTTCAAGCCTCGAAACGACGGCCGCTTCCTGACCCCCAGTGTTGCGCTATACGACCTCCCGGAACATCCACTCGGATCAATTGGGTCCACCAGGGACGCATCGCCGTTCGAAGGCGCCCGCCTCGTGGACGTTGGTGGGAGTCCGCTCCTCGTCTATCGTATCCGCAACGAACAGTTACGCGCCGGAGCTCGGTTCAAGAAGCAGATCGCCTTGCGTGGGGCAGACCTCTTGATCTTTTGTGTCTCTGTCCACAGCGACCCGCGTGCGTCTCACCAGCGTGCCGCCGCCTTCTACGCGTCGTATGGAGGGGACACGCGACCACTTTTGGTCGTCGTCAGAGATGCATTGTCGGACGAGATAGCGCACAACTGGTGGAAGACGTTCGACGGCTATGACAAGGACGTCGATAGCGACGACCATTCCCGCTCCCACCATGATACTGGGAAGCTTCACGCCATTGTTCGTTCACTGCCTCCGCCGGGGAGCGCTGAGGAAGGTGCTGCCATAGCCAAGCTGCGACAAACGATCTTGACGCGTTCACTCCAACCGGTTGATGTTGCACCTGTTGGGTGCTTTAGTTGGCTTACGGGCGGGAAACGTCGAGCCAAGCTGTACTCCGCAAGCGCAGACGCTATAGTCATTCGGGACGACTGTCTGAGCAAGTCCAGTGTGTGGGTACCATGGCACAAGCATTGACCACAGGGGCGGGTTCTCAGGGCTTTCACAGTCAGGAGGCACTTTTTTTCGCTGACTTGTTCGTAGTTTCATTT
>JBBPJS010000165.1:0-22174 GCA_038088835.1 Singerocomus rubriflavus
AGAGAGCGCCTTCAACAGTTTGACCATCTCTATGTGAGTTCCGTCATCGAGACCGTCCGAAAACGGATGGCAGAGCAGCAGAAGAAGCCCTGACCGAAAGTCGTGGCTGTTGCAAGGACGCGTCGCATCACCCTAATGCTGTGCCCCTGGTTTAATGGACAGGTTCCTGGCAGTCCCTACGAAACTCGACGATTTTTTTTTCCCTTTCTTTTCGCTTTATGAAGCGGAAGGGGCCAAGCATCATTCATACCCGCACCCGTTAACCTTGTAGAAGAGACGGCGCGTCATGATTGAAAGCATACTGACACGACATCGATCACGACACAGCTTGTTCGCGTCCACGGTACTACTATTCATGCCTCTACCCTGTACACTGCCTTGCATGTAAACCTAGACGGTGCGCTCGAGCCTCACGAGGCAACTGGTTTGGCAATGTCGCACCCACTAGATACTCGTGGAAACCAGAAGCAGGGACCCTTTTGTCGACATATACCACTTGTACGTACGACTTGAAACGTTCACCGATCGGACAAATAAATAAATAACAAGTCGTGTGCGTGCACGTAAAGCCAGATGCGTCTACTCGTCGCCCACGGACCGGAATGGGGTCCGAGTAGATGTAGGTTCACACTCTGAGGACGCGGGAAGAAAAACATGGAGTAACGTTGCATCCCGTGCACGAAAACGGCCTGAGCGTCGGAGTGTCGGTCGTCGCAAGGGAGGGCAGTGCGGACAGGCGGAAAGATGCGGCCAAATTATCGGATAGGTTTTTTAAAGCATGTAAAATGACAGATATAAATCCGAGAGGGGAAAGAAAAAAAGCGAAGCATTTTCCCCCTTGCGGGAGAGAACCAGGGCAAGCAAGCTTCGCACGCACGTTCACGTCTGATGCTCCACCAGGCGAGGCGTGCAACAGGCAATGATACGGATGACGAGGTGCAGTTGGGCGAGGGGACGCAGTCGGCAGAACGCAGCGTCGGGGGACGGTAATGGTGATGCCGACCAAGGCGCCGACGATATTTGCGGGGGTGTGCATATCCATGCCGGGACAATGCCGAGTATATTCTGCAATAAAATTGTAGTGGGAATACCTTTTTTGGGTATGCAAGACGATGACGTTTCAAAGTCCGACGTGGTCCGTTATGGTCTGTGCTTAGCAGGTGTTTGGAAGTCGGACCTAACCTCGCTCCCACCACCAGCATCCGCTGTGCTTGCTGCTGCACTTGCCCACCCCCTTCCCTGCCGTTGTGCACGGCCCCCTCGCTCCCGACACTCTTCTTGGTCGTATCTCGTACGTCGAGCCGTCCTGGCCGTCGTACCGCTCCGTAGCACCCTAAAACTTCCATCAGCTTCCTTCTACAAACCCAGGACTGTGGATTATGGCCGATCGCCTGCATTCGTACCCCATGTTTCCTCAGAATCTCACACCCAGCTCCCTCCAACAGCCTCAGATGTCCCAGCAACCACCACAAGCTCAGCAGCCCGACCCCCAGATGATTTCAGCGCTCTCTAACCCCGAGCATATTCGCATGTGGCAGCAGATGAACCAGCCTCAGAATCCATACCGTTCCCAACAGTCGGGCGATTTGGCTACTTCCCAGATAAACCACCAGGAAAGTATCTGCCTCGCGCGTTTTTTTCCCCCTCCCCGTCCTCTGTCTTGTCTGGGAAAATTCTTTGCCCCGCGTTAATGAGATGTGCATGTCTTACCTGTATGTGATGATGATACGTGCGGTCAATCCCCCTTTCCACCAATTACCCCGTATATAACATCTTATCACTTGGTATTGCGCTCGACGCAACTGTCGCTCCCCCAACCCTGTCTTTCTGGGAACCGTTCTCTCGTAATTACGTTTATACTGACATTTTCATTTTCCTTGTTTAGATGCAGGAGTTCGCCCGAGGACAAGCTCTCTCTCACGGTCAAGGCCAACCCATCGTTCAACAGATCCAACAGTCCTTTGGGCTTAACGCGCAACGCATGAATCCCCCTGGCCCTGTTTTACACGATCCTCAGGCCAACCAGCCGCAGTCCATCATACCGCCCAATTTTCCCAACATGCCTATGAACGCCCAACAACAAATGAAGGCTGCCTTTAACATGAACCCTATGGTACATGCGGCGATGAACAATCCTGGCGTTTCTCGTCAACTCAAAATGCTCAATCAACAGGAAATCGCTCGTCTTCAGCAGTCAGGCCTTGGCGTCCAACATGCCCCCAACCAACCAACCGCTGTGGACATGTTCACTGCTCCGTCTATGCAACCCTCTCAGGACCAAATGCGTGGTTCTCCTCACCCTGCCGCACAACCTGTAGGTCCACCCGGCACCAATCAGGCCATGGTACCTGTGAACCAGCAGCAGAGTGTCCAGAAAAGAATGATGACGCCGGCTGAGTTCCAAGAAAGGAGGGGTTATCTAGTCGGCTTGATCTCACAGTCCGACAACAACTTGGCGTCCCTTATGCAAACCGTACGCAGTGCGACTTCCATTGACCCTCATATGCAGTCAAAGATCGCTCAGCTTCGTTCTGAGCTTGCTGGCCGGAAGGAGATGTATACCAAGTTTATGGCCACTTTTGGCGCCATGGTGACTCAGCAGATGGCGAACGGTATAGCACCGAGTATATCTCATATGTATGTCTTCTCCTCAGGAAGTCCTTGACTATCGTTGATTTTTGGTAGTGGCCCTATCACACATTCCTCTCCGCAGCAGCCTCAACAGGGTACTGTGTCCAATGCCCAGGTCCAGCCTGGCTTTGTTACCCAGGCTAGCCAACCTGTTATGGCACAGTTCAGTATTCCCGCTGGTAATGGCCCATCTTCGATGCCTACCCACGGCCAAGGTGCTTTGAGCCAGCAGATCCCCATTCCACCTACGCAACTTGGTCGACCAAATACCATCCCTCCTCGAAATGGAGGTACTCCCCACCAACTTTCTGGTGGTCAACTATCGAATACTATGTCTCCTAATCTGGGTAATTTTGCAACTCAAAGTGCACAAAAGGTACCCAATCAGACGCGGCAGCCTGTGGGGATTATGCCACTAGACAAGCCGCGGTTTGAGTCCACGTATTCTCAGTTCTGTCGAAGCCAGAATATAAATCCTGGCCTTCGTGTGCCTATAGGGGACAACAGGATGGTGGATTTACATCAATTACACGTTGAAGTCATGCGTGAAGGTGGTGCGCAATCAGTGAGTCACCTTGATGCGAAGCTATTCAAGGGCTAATCATGAACCCCACTAGGTGTCCTCGCGGGATTTGTGGGCTGTCATTGGCGGTCGATTAAATTTCATTCAGTTCCCCGGGAAAGACACTGAGCCAGCCCAATGTGGGCCTGGGATCGCCCAACAGCTCCATAACACTTACAACCAATATCTCCAGCACTTTGAGCACGCATATGTCTTGACTGTCAAAAATCGTCCGACAGGCTCACCGCAACAGCCAATGCAACAGCCGAATCCGAACTCCCTTGCCATTGGTAGCAATGCAGCTCCTAGCATATCTGGGAATACTACGGAAATGCCTCCAAATCCTCCTCGCGCAGTTCCTACCCAACAACAGCTCATTGCCACGGCAGTCCGGTATGCACACATGAGCGCCCAGGACATGCGTGCCCAGCGTGTTAATGAGCATATGATCGGCTTTGTGGAGCGCCATCGTTCTGAACTCGTAAAGGTTTATCAACAACAAGTCCAATTTATTGCGAAGAGAAATGCCGAACAAGGGCAGCAGAACATGGCAAATGTGCAGAGTCAATTATCCAACATGCACGAACAAGCGTCCATCAGTTTACAGCCCAACGCTCAGCGACACTCTCAGGCTATTGGACCAAGCATAATGGCTAGTGCGCCGTCGGGTGACACCAAGATGGTAAATGGGACCTTTGTGCCGGAGAACGTCGCGGCCGCATTCCATAAACAACCGCTGACGCAGGATCAACTCCAGCACGCGATGCTGGTGATAAACCAACTTAAGCACGTATTTCAACAACGTAGTAGGCTTTCTTCATATTTGCTTTCTCGTCACTTATAGCTTGCAAGGTCTCCACGGAATGACTACCCAACCAATCCCGGATGAGCAACGACTGGAATATAATCATCTCCTTGAACAAGTCTTCAAGCTGACGTCAGAGCTTGATGGAAAATTGTATATGTATTTCGTAGTTTTTAAAAGTGAAGAGATTCTTCGCAAATACGTCGCCATTGTGAGTCTCTCTTTTTTCATCTTTGCTATACTTAACCTTGTATTCGTAGGTAATGACAGTGGCGAGACAACGGCAGCTCGTGTCTGCTTCCCAACCACAGTATATTATTACCCTGCCGACTCTGCGTAACATGCAGATGCAAATTCATAAGCTCAACGAGGAGTTTGAGAATCGCTGGCGTGCGATAAAGACGTCCGCCGTTGCTGCCACCACCAATTCTCAGCAGCACTCCTCACTCACACCTACACCTGCTCGTTTAAATCCTACCCCTTCTTTGTCGGCACAACCGATACAGAACACATCTCCATCTCACGTAGTTCCTTCTACTCACCAGAGTCTTGGACGCCCAGTTACTATCAATCCGTCTCCGTCACAGCCTCAACCTCAGCTTCCACCTCCGCACTCTCAGATTCAACCTCCACTTTCGCTTCCATCCAATCCGCAGCCCAACCAGTCCCAACCTCATTCCCAGAAACAACCTCCGACACAACCAATCAAGAAACCTTTCCATCCCTCCATTCCACCTAGCCCGTCGGCTCTGCCAGCCCCCACTACCCTCGCATCTTCCACCCCTCCACCTGCTGCTGCATCATCGTCTACCCCCGCTACCAGTGCTCCCACCCCTCAAACGACAGCTGGTTCGCCTCAAACCCCAAAATCACCACCGTCGAAACCGGCTGCAAGGACCAAGGCTACAGGTCGGGCCACTAGAAAACCATCGACGGCAGGTAAAGGACCTGCTACGCCGGAAACGACACCTTCTGTTGCCGGAGTTAAGCGTCCACCTGAAGAGGATGTTGCTACCCTCACTAGTGTGGCCCCTTCGGAAGCCGAAGCAAGTAATGCACCGTCTCCGAAGAAGGCCAAGACAGAATGGGAGGGTGAGACGAGCGAGGCGCTTCTCAAGAAACAGGAAGAATTAGAAAACATCAAGACGGATGAGGACGCCGCTGCATTCTTCGACCGTATGAAGGAACTTTTTGCCATTACTGCGTCTACAGATAACGAGGTTCATCACGACATTGCCTCTACCTTGAATCAGATTTTGGCAGGTGTGGCTCAGGAGCCTGCGGACGCAGCTGCCACAGCTGCCGCTCTTTCTGTACACGGAGCTGGGGATGCTGGCCCACCACCTACTGCTCTTTCACCTCACATGGGCCCTACCAGTGATGCATTTTTTGAGTTCATCGACTTCTCTGCCTTGACCACACTCGAAGACGAGGATAATGACTCCAAGGCCCCCACACCTGACCTTGTTCCTTCGTCAGAGACGAACCCTAGCCCAGAGTCTGGCTCTGAGGGTGACTTGTTGGGTAGTACTGGGTCACCCGATAAAACCAAAATGGAAGAGTCGGGGGAGCGTAGCGATCCTCTTCGACTCGGATCTCTAAGAGAGATTGACGGTGGCGAGTCGGCTTATTATCAGGCTGACAACTGGAAATGGGAGGGTTCGATGCATGCCCTCGACCAACCATGGGCGATTTTTACTTCATAGTACGGTCTCATTGGATTGTGTGTCTGGTTATTTATTGGCTTCCATCTTTATGCTGGATATACTCGATTTTTCTCCATGTTCGCGGCGACCTACTCATCTCCACCCAGACCCCTGTTATCCTACTATCTTCTTGGTTTATGTCCTGTCGCTCTGTATTCCTAATGTTGTTCTACTCTGCTGTCGCGTATTCTTGCTCAGACCTTGGTCTCTTAATGGATAGCTAACTCGAGCTACGGATGTGTGAGCGTATAATAAATTGGCGGAAATAACTACAAGGGTTTTATCGTTTATTTTGGTCTGTCTGGGGGTCTCGAGGTACGAGACGGGGGAATATTGCTCAGCAGCCGTGCTTTTAATGATGTAAAGGGATCCCGATTTTGCGATGAACTCGACAAAAAGGATAAAGGAGTAGCAGAGCTCAGTAGCCTCGCTTTCCTGATGCTTGTTCGTGCTTCGTGTTCTCTCCTGGCTCTCTCCCACTGCTCTCGAGCGGTATTCTTCGATTCATCGTCGTCTGCTGCAAGCTGCAGTGTCTCTGGTAACCCATACCGACCTTTGAGCTCATCATCGGCTGCCCGTTTCGCAGCGTCAATCTTCTTCTCTGCACGAAAACGCTTGCGAACGAGGGACGAGAGTGTGTACGGATCACTATTATAACGATCGGATACCTCTTGCAGTGATTCGAGTCGAGGTATCTGCACTTTGTTGAGGTGGTCTTGAGCGGTCGTTGACTTCTCCAGCGTTGCAAGCGGATCAGCCGGCCCAGCATTACCGTCGGTATCTGCGATCAAGGTCATGTTCAGAAACTCAATAGACGAGATGGGGGAGTGTCGTGCGTACCGTGTATCGCGAAACCACCATTTTCCTCGGGATTCCATTCTTCGTCTTTCTGTCTCGCACCCGAGACAACGACATAGCGGGTATTCTGCAGTGGACGTAAGACATACGCTCGGTCGACGGGAGGGAACCACCGAACCTTTGGATCCGTCTGGATCTCGAACCAGCCATCGCACAGGTGGCATTTGCATCGGAAGGAATAGATGGGCGTGGAGTAGTAAGATCCAACCTTCTTCTTCTCTGCATTGTAGCGCACACCCATCCCAATGTGGTTGTTGCATGTTTCACTGGAAAAGATGCATGTGAGTTACGGGTGGAGTGAGCAAGAACACGGACAGCGTACCACCAGATGTTGAACGGCAGCTCGAATCGGGTTATCAGAATGCCCTTGTCAAGCTTTCTGGCCCGATCACCCAGAGCATGTTTGCCTGTGAACGAGCTAAGTGCTAGTCCTCAACACGACAGGGAACGCAAACCTCTGTATGCGTTGAGACTCTTGTGTTTCTCTCCATCGTAATCTGGCGGGTAGTACTTGTTGAATCCTGATGAGAGATGAGCGAGAGCCTTGGCTGGTTCGGCAGACCCAACTTTCCTTGCATGACGGTAGCTGGCCAGGCCTTGATAATCACGTGAGGACTAATTAGTTAATACACACGGCATTTGCCGGGATAAGTGCAACATTCCCTGAACCTTAACCTTCATCTTCCCAATCATCAAAAACCCTTAGGTATGTATCCCCTTGTCGTTCTTGCCTACGACTCACCAGCTGCTCTAGTCACCTTCTGACTCATTCACTACACACACCTCTTCAAGAATGAGTTACGTCGCTAAGGACGAGAAAGCGTATGACGCAGCCGGTGCCGTCCCTGCTGCCAAAATCCACAAAATCCGCATCACGTTGACGAGCAGCAACGTCAAGAATTTGGAGAAGTGTGCGCAAGCCCCGGCTCGTTTCCTCATTTTATTGCCTCTGTTTCTCATCCCCTACCTCTACTGTAGTCTCGACCGACCTCATCAACCGTGCCAAGGACAAACAACTTCGTGTCAAGGGCCCGGTCCGCCTTCCGACCAAAGTCCTCAAGATCACCACGCGCAAAACTGTACGTCCCGCTGGCCTCTTGTGCACTTTGTCTCTCATCTTCTGTCGTCAGCCTTGCGGTGAAGGTTCAAAGACCTGGGACCGTTACGAACTCAAGATTCACAAGCGCCTCATTGACCTCCACTCTTCTAGTGAGATTGTCAAGCAAATTGTAAGGCGTGTTTATCATATGGTGATATTGTCCTGACGGAACTCTGTCAGACTTCTATTAGCTTGGAACCTGGTGTGGAGGTCGAGGTCACGATCTCCTCGTAAATCGACATTATGCGGATGGTCTATGTATCTATTATCATGCACAGACAAGACAGTCTGCTGAAAATCAAGCTAAACAAGTGAGATTTTGTATGGATAGGTCTAGTGAGTGTGACAACCGTCAAGTCCGTACGTAAATTACTATACAGTGAAGGTATCCTCAGGGGGAATGCAATCCAAGTGTAGAGAAACGCAAAGTGGTGAAAGCGATGAGTATATGAGGTGAACACGCGAAGGAATAGTCACAGATAGACAGCATAAGATCCGATAACTGGTCGATGGTCGCTCCGGCCTCCTAGCAGACGCATCCCCCGGTCATCCAGACTGTTGTAATTCAGACAAATGACATCACCCTTGGCAGGATGAGGTGCGGCATGAATTGTTGAGACAGCAGACTCTTGCGTAGCGATACTCTGGAAGGTGTCCCTTCGAAAAGGAAAAAAGCGCCAGCGAGTTGAAGAAGATGGTATTGATAAAGGGTCTTTGGGAGGAAGAGGGGGCGGATTCTCCAGAAGACCATCACCTTGAGGCATGGGAGCCGACGGGAGCGACGAGGAATCCGAACCAGCTTCTAAATTTCTCTGACTTAGTGGAACATCTGTGGAAGAGAGGCGCGTGGTATCGTCGGATGCCTGTGTCGACGGCCGTACTGAGATCTGGCCTTCATCCTGTGCCCTGTCGACAGCTTCTATTGATCTAGTTCCAGTGGGAATCCGGGGTAGCTTGGATATGTCCAACGACAGCGGCCGGTTTCCAATAGTCCCTTTTGTTGCTGGCTGACTGGGGTAATCTTGTCTGGTGAAGGAAACGACTTCAGAATTCGGTGACCCCCCCGATTCGCGTCGAACTCTAACTGAGAACGGCCGGATGGCTTGTGAGATCAAAGTACCAACTCGAGTCCGTTGTCTTGTCATCTCTATCACTTCAGACTCCATATCACCGATGTCAGGTTTGATGGTCGATTTCCACAGAATGCGATCACACCTAGCACCATCTCGAAATCAACCAGGAATCTAATCTTGTCAAAGGAAAATATACCAACCAGCTAGGAACCCGCTGTTTGTGAGATGAATCATAGACAGCGATATCATCTTCATCACCATGAGGCTCGATGGGCGTTGATGGAGCAGATTTTGTAGAGAACCCCCGTGACGATGGTCGAGGAATCAAGATGTGTTGCCTCTCGGGGGGTTCCAGCAGTCTATTTGTCTCTGGAAGGAATTCAATAGGGCTTGGCGGAACATCTTCAACCAAGGGCAACGAAGACGAAGGTGGTTCGAGAATGTCGGGTGACCTCGATCTTATCACCACTACATCCCGCGGACCACGCTTGTTCCGTAACCATCTAGCCACCGGGGCTGCTGGATGCGTCGGCGAGACAACTGCTGGTGAGAGGAACGCCTTCCATTTAGCTTTTGCTTTGTGAGCAGCTACAGCCAAGGTTGCACGTCCACCTTCACCCATGGTCGGATTCGAGGTAAATGGAGCAAAGTAGTCCTCATCTTCGGGCTCTGAGGCAATGCCTTTGGAGTGCGAGGTCCACACGGATGATGCTAGTGAACGCGATTCACCCTCGACGTCCTCCCCGTTTTCTTCCTCCTCCCCACCCTCTCGTTCTGTCTCGTTACCGTCTGTGGGAGAGCGCCTACTGCGCTGTCGCTTTGTCTTCGAGCGGCTTGCCACATCGTACTTGAAGGTCGGTGGAAAATTAATAGGCGCTTCATGAAAACCAGAAAACGCTGAATTCGTCTCCATTTGCCGTTTCAGTTGATCAAATGCAAATGCCTGTGCGTACTCTGCGGGCAATTATGCTCAACCCGGCTCACCAATGAATTACAAACCACAAGGTGACACGCACCATGCCTAGAAATCAGCCAGTCTGCATGCAATCGGGTAATATCTAATCGGAAATTCAAGTCTCCACAAAGGAATGTATAGTCGAATCGATCTGTGATATCTGATGGAGTATAAGATTAGCTATACTATTTGAGAAATGTCTCCTCACCTTCTCTCGTTGTTCTGGGATCATGAGGTTGCAGAAAGTCGTCCACCGCAAGCTCGGCCTACAACCAAGTTAACAAACCTTAACTGTATCGTGACATGTCATGGACGAACTAACTTTGATCTTGGCCAAATTTGCGAGCCGATGATGAACTTTGCCTTCGTGTGCTACAAACATGATGTCATGAAACGCATGGTTGCAATGGCATGTAACACACCAGCCAGATGTGCATTCAAGAACAAGAAGGTGGAACCATCGATTTTGAGGCTGATGCCAACACCACCTTTGTTGCCGACACGTCCGCCAATTAGACCAGCAGTGACGGCTGACTTGGAGAATCCTGCAAGAGTCATGAGTAGATAATACTCCCAGGTAGACATAAACCTGCCTTCAACCAGGTCACGTAAGTCTTTGTGTATGTAGACCGAAAGGTATAATCCCATCATTCTCTCTTTGACCAGAGGCACATAGGGCCCCATTTCCGATTCTTTGACGGTCACACGACGATGCAACGAATGACGCTTTGGAGAAGCTGTGATATCCTTGAGCGAGTGTTCTCCCTGCACCTGAGGATTTGCCTGCGTTCGATGGCACAACCAATGTTCAAGCATCGATGTCCAGCCAGCATGATGGTAGTTCACCACAATTTCATCTGGGAGATCGTCGGAGCTCTTCCACCCACGACCAACCTCGTCTCGTTCCTTGTCCTTGCGCTTGAGACCTTGCAAATGAAGGTGTTTCTCGTGGTCTTTGTCCTCACACTTGTCCCTGTCTTTCTCTTTGTCGGGTACTCCAAGTTTGATGCCGGCACCGAGGCCCATGGGAATACCTGCAGAATTGTCCATGATTATACATGGTACACAGTTCAGTGTCGTTACCAGACGAGCTTGGACATTCTTGCCCTGCCCTTCAGAAAGGTCAGTGCGGTTGGGAAAAAGCAGAGGTAGGGCCACCCACACTACGACAAGATGATACGGATGCGCGGGTTCTGTAGATAGCATAGGGAGAGTTGGCGCGTCACCTGGGTTACGTCTGTGGTTTTCATGTGGGAGCACGACGCCGAGCAGTTCTTCTAGGTCGCCCTATAGGCCAATGTTGGCAAATTTATGACCACAACTTTCAAATGTACCTTTGGCAGCGAATCGTGCATATTCCAAGTCAATATCCTGACCTTGAGAAATTTTGGATGCTTCCGCGAAAATTGGAGTTTGGGTGCTGGAAAGGCGACGTCATTCTGGGGGAAAGATGCTAAAGCCGCAGTTGCAGGAGACGCGGGAAACAGGGACTGTAATCTTGCGAGGACAGTTTGTTGACCTGGATAGAATGTGACATTCGTTGTCAGATCGATACCCGACGCGTCGAATGAGCAAAAACCACCTTGACGCACTGAACGCGGTTGTTGCGGGATGGTTCGAGGCTGTTGAGAGACGTTTGTGAGCATTTTATGCCCCAAAATTGGGCCTTATGGCCTGTTCTTAAGGCTCAATGTCGAGGCAGTGGTCCGGAAAGAAATGAAGAGAACATAAGTAGCGATTGCGGTCAGTGTTCATTACTATCGAACCTGTTCGATGCTGTACCCTGATTACGTAATCAAACTCGTATACTCTATGAAATGTTTGATGATCACGAACAAGAGCTGGCGATGGACGGGAATCCTTCCAGCATATACCGTACCAGTCAAAGTTCTGGCTGACGGTCAACACCTGTGTCCAGTGAGTCCATGTCGCACTGTCAACGTGTCTTCTACCCTTGACCCAAATGCGGATGACCCCGTGGCGAATGGTTTGGTCAACGCCTGCAGTTGTAAAAACAGCTCTTACACCGTCCAGCGACCCACCATAGTGTACAGCCTGCTTCT
This sequence comes from Singerocomus rubriflavus, assembly GCA_038088835.1. Classification (NCBI taxonomy): domain Eukaryota; kingdom Fungi; phylum Basidiomycota; class Agaricomycetes; order Boletales; family Boletaceae; genus Singerocomus; species Singerocomus rubriflavus. The sequence goes on from JBBPJS010000165.1 coordinate 11,753, forward strand.
CTGTGCCACGATGCAGCAATAAATGCTTGTTCATTCGTTTTCTTCTTCGAGGCAGTGCGTCCAGACGATCGCCCTCTGTGACTGTTGAAAAAGTGAGCTCCAACAGATCGCCAAGGGGGAACCTTGCCAATCTTGATCGAGTGCACAATCAAGGAGCATATCCTTGTTTGTGTTGACACCCAACAAGAAACTAGAGTACTTGGAGAATGATGGATACTCGCTTTCAGAAAAAAAACAAACGAGTTTGCAGGACGGTAATGATGAGGCATGACGAAACTTTGGGCGACAGCAGTGGTGTGAGTGAACCGAGCATGGCGAGAACCATGTTGTTATGTATCAAAGGCCACTGCACCGTTTGTCCGGCAGTGGGTAGAACAAATGAAGAACGCACGTCAGCTGGCTGGCCGAATAAATTACAGAAAGTCTAGAAGGGATGTCCCCCACCGTCGCCAGCACCTCCACCCCGTCATCGCCTATCCCCAAATCGTCCTGCTACCTTCTCGAGTCCTTCTTAAAATACTCGCTATTTATCGCTGTTGCTTGTGCCATGTCGAATATAGTCTCTCCGACGCCGAGAAAACGCTCGGCCAGAGAGCGGATAGTTGGGTCTGAGATCCTGCTGGTCTCCACGCTATAGCCAAGTGGGTCAACTCGAGCGAATGGGAAGAAGAATGGAGGAGCTCACGTGAACCCACTTGAACGTCGGATGCCAGCAATGACCGTTGACACCAAGATGGCGTCTGCGGCATAGTGAACGAACCGACCGAGAACCATGTTGTGATGAAATATTTCAGACTGCAGTAGTGCGTGTTGGAGTGTCAAAAGGACGCTGAGAAGGCTATTGGAATCGTGTGTACACTGAGGAAGACTATATAGGCAAGTCTCCTATTTTCCCCGTTAAGGTCACTCTTCTGCACACATGCTCACAGAGGTAGTCCTGCGGGGTCAGCAGGTGGTGCTGGTTCCATCCACTCCAAATCATGTCAAGGTATGTACATGTCCCCGATACTTGCCACGCACTCAGCAGATTGCGCTAGAGGTATTACAGTTGAATGACCAATCCAAGAGTACTCAAGGATACCGGTACAGAACCCCTCACCCGGGAGCAAGTGTATGATATGGAGAGTACGTCGATCGCGACCTCGAATCGCCGGAACGACATGTTAATTTGGTCTAGGACACTGGCGAGAGGACCATGACAGTAAACAGCGCCAGGCTCAGTTCAGGCAGACGTTCGTATCGTGTGACAGAGCTAACGCTGATCATCCTCGCGAATGGCGAGGGTGACACTGCATCCCTTCCAATGGTCGGAGATGTCAATCTTTTTCTCAAAGGCGATCCCGATGACGAAGACTTTGAAGCAGAGGTTGGCGTAATGATTGCAGGTGTGTGAACATAAAATCGTTGGGATTACACGTCTAACCACTCTCCTTGCCCTCAGAGGAAAGCGATCGGAGACGAGGTTTCGCGCTAGAGGCACTGAGACTTGTGTTATCATACGTGACTGGGTCACCCGCGAATCCGACTCTATCACCGTGGCTAGCCCCCCTTTCCGATACGATCCTCGAGTTTGGTAGTGCGGATAGACCGGGAGAACAGATCCAGCATGAAGTTGTTTGAACAACTTGGCTTTGTCGAGACCAAGGGACCCAACGTATTTGGACAGATGGAGATGCGGATTCCCAAGGACTCCTCTATATTTAGACAAATCTATTGTCCGAGTCATGTCCTGTAACCACCACACGTATAAAAGCACGCTGTGGGCACTCACGATGCATTCGCGTTGCTTGATTGCTCACCACCATATCGTAACTTGAGGTATTGTGCAAGGTCGTCCCCAGGTTAAACAACGGAGGACAAGCACGACATTGAGCTATTTGCATTTATTTGGTTCTGCTTACTCGTCGCCATATCTCCGCTTAAAAAGACACGCCCTGGGCGAACGCGAACAGTCAACGCGTTTCGTTCCACCATGACGCGGTAGGTACCCCTCTCGCCTCGTACCCTCGTTTGTCTCATTCTCTTCAGAGACTACGTTTATGGACATATACCCAATATTCGTGTCGGAACCCTCTTTATGAGTAGGTACGCGCTCTTGCTCTTCCTATCCGCCTTGTGGTTCATTGCCCAGTCTCCAGGGACAGACTCTCGAAAGCTAGCGTGCATGCTCCAACTCAGGCGGGGATTCATGGTGATTCCAACGAAAATGGCGGCGCATATTCAATTTGTCTTTCCCAGGGATATGAGGATAATGTGGACAATGGAGATAGAATGTACGTTCATATGTCATCCTTTGCACACATACATCTTCATTCCTGCTTGTAGCACTTATGTTGGCTCAGGTACGATTTATGCGATGATTGAACATGTCCTTTTCAATGACGGAGTGTTAGGCGGCCAGGACCAGGGTGGTGTGCGTCCGTTCTTCATATCAGGCTTGTTGCTACTGACGTCCTTCCAGCAGCAAGTTATGGATCAGTCGTTTGATGATCCCCCCAATCGGTCTCTACTCGTGGGTCTTCAACAAATTGTCCATCATCGTACCTTATGTCTGTTTAGATTTCCTGTGAGACAAAGCGGCCTGTTCGAGTGATTCGAGGCAAGAATGAACAGAGTTACTACGCTCCGGCCAAAGGGTGGGGCACGCACTCGTGCTGACTATCGTACAATGACTCATCTTCGTTGACAGGTACAGATACGACGGTCTCTATGTTGTAGACTCGGTGAGTACCACCCTTGCCACAAGGATACCACTTTCTTATCATTTCTCAGGCCAGAATGGCTCGAGGAAAGAGCGGTTTTAACATGTGCATCTTTGAGCTTAGGGTAAGGTCTCACAGTCTGCCAAGTCGTGGTCGCTAACTCTTCGACCGCTAGAGGATCATGGAAGATGATAGTGGCCCCATACCCAACCGACGTCTTCTTACTAGGAAGAGACTAAACAATATGCTCAAGGGAGTGTCGAAACGATGAACGATGCATTTTGCTGTCAACTTCTCCGTGTTTTGTTTTAATCATGCTATCGATACTCTGCTTCCATCTCGTAGCTCAACGTTCGCCATCTTTCTCTCTGCCTGCCTGGTATTTCTGATAGCCGAATCCGAATTATATGGACCAGTATATGTATATCAATCAGATTCCTTGTAAATCAAGATGAGATGATCTGACGTGCAGCATCATGCATGTAAAATGGTCTCCGAGTGTAATGCGTTTCAAGTAGTTTGAGATGACTGATGGGTAAAGCAAAACCTCGAGTGGAAAAGTACCAAGAGAAATAACATATGTATGAAAGGTAGGAAGACCGCAGCAAACATCATCGAGAACTAAACGACCGTAGTTGTGAAAGACTGAAACTGATGGAGCATCCTGCAAGTAGTTGGTGACGTTCATCAGACGCACCACAGAAATTGACAAGACTTACCACCAATGCTATACATAGACAGACAAGTCAATGCACGTCTGGACTATCTACAAATCCAAAAAAAAACGGTGAAGCACTTCTCAATACTCGCCCGCAACATCTCCATCTTCGTCGGGAATGCTAACTATACTCTGCGGACGCGGTTTCGGAATTGAAACGCCTTCCAGGAGGTTGACGATATCTTCAAGGTCATTTCCGAGAATAGTATGTCCAACTTCAAGGCTATCCCCGTTGCTGGTCAATTCACCCGTATGTGACTCGGCAGGTTGGCGAACAGGGTCTCCATAAACTTCCGAGCTGGCATGCTCACGTGTAGCCTCCTCTGGAAGCTTCTGTGCAACATGCTCATGGCTGCGGACCGCTTCCTCGACAGCATGGCCACCTTCCTGCTGCTCAGGATAGACTCCTGAATCAGAATGTACGTCTTCGTCCGCAACAAGACCGTGCATCGTACCACTAACGACTTGTGGGTGGCCGTGCGTATCTTCTGCTGAATTAACGGCCGAAAAGGTAGCTACTCCTGATTCATGCCCGTTCTCTGTACGATCAGCCACAAGGTGGTCCGAGTCACCGGAAGGCTCAGAAGAAACGGACACAGGACCAGATGTGATCCCCCCCTTCGTATTCCCTTCTTTCGGTTTCGCGAGTGTACGTCCAATCTTGGACTTTGACGGCCCTCGAGGAGTCAAACTATGAGAGCCAGCTGAAGTCAACTTCGCCACTCTTGCAGAACTTGCAGCGTGAGGAACTGGCGAACGCGCTTTGGATAAAGATGCAGCTGTAGGCTTGCTTAGCCTTTCTGCTGCATCACTACTCAGAGTCGCTTTCTTAATGGGGGGCGGGGGTGGCGGAGGGGCATTACGAGAACGTGCAAGCGATGCAGCAGTAGGGGCGAACAGACCAGAGGATGGTGTCTTCGGTCTTGAAACGGTCTGATTTTGTGGGGCTGATGACTTGGGACGCGAGGGTGTTGATGGTGCGGTTCTAGAAACTGGCCGTGCTGGGCGTGCCGTGGAATTGGAATTAGATACAACAGACTGGCCAGTAAGATGAGACCTGAGAGGCTGCGAAACAGACGTCTGAAGAGACGCTTTTGGAGGAGAGCCGACTAAAGACTTGGTAGAGGAGCTCTTGGCAATGGAAGAGCGAGATGTTGCGGGAGACACTATGGTCCGCTTGGTTCCAGTTGCGGGTGTCAAGTTCGTGGTGGCGATAGTCTTACCCTTGGGTGAAGGAGAAGTTACTGGCTCCGGTGATGCAGGTGTCGGGGTAGTGGGGACGTCCACTGCAGGAGCGGGGTCGGGGATAGGCTGAGGGCTCACGATAGTAGACTTGGACATGCTAGCGGAGGGTAAACTGGAGAGTGTGGATACGACTGGTTTAATATCGGCAGACGCTACGGGTTTGGGAGGCCATTCCCTCTTCTCCTTTGCTTCTTCTTGCGCAACATCACCGGCTATTTGTGACAAGGCGCTGGAACTGCGTGGAACTACAGGGACAGCGGGAGAAGCTTGTCGTTTTCCCTGCTGCTCGAAGCGGCCGATGAGATTGGCAACACTCTGGCGTGGTCTCTCGTCGGGTAGTGGCCTGCAAGAGGAGCAGGATCAATGCAAGATCGGACAAGGAGGGAGAATGAGAGACGACTGACATCTTGCACTCTCCTGGAGTTCAAGGATGAAAGAAAAAGAAAAACAAAGGAAATACAGACTTGGGTATCTGAGAGGGTATGTATGAAATGTGGTCAGGGTGATGGTTGCCGTTGCCGTTCAACCTCAGGCTTTGCTGGTTCGGCAGTCACACCGGGTTGTTCAAGTCCGCTAGCGGTGACAGTTCCATTATTGCAAAGTACCCGTACTCATCATACACCACGTTCACCTGAAAAGCCAGCTCGCCACCGTCTCCTTCAGCGCCGCTCTCGACGTCCTGGAATGCCAGAAATGATCTGCACCCGCCACCATCACTATCTTGAGCTGTGCCCTGATACCCTCCGTCGTCTCGAGTGACTCAGACCAGGCGTCATACTGGGAGCGGCTTGTGAAATCATCCTGGTCCCCGTGAACGACGAGCAACCGAGTACGGACATCACGCAACAGAGAAGTCAGTACCGACGAGTACATCCCCGAATGAAACATGGTCAAAAGCCCCCTCGGTCCAAGGGGATACGAAAGCAGCACATAAGAAGTCTTGACATGCGAGGGCAGCACGGGATGCAGCGTTACTATCAGTGAACCATGGGAGTATCCCTGTTGTTTCAGTTCGACACGGGTTCTACACAGACGCTTTGAGGACGACGCACAATCAAGGTCACCGAGTCGACCTGCGGATGTCTCTCCAAAAATTGTTGGACCAATGCTTCCAAATCACTACCCTCGGTCCTTCCAGTGAAAGAGGGCCAGCCGGTTGACTTTCCGACACCTCGAGAGTTGTAGTACACCACATAACAACCATGATCCTGCAAAGACTTGACAACGGTTTGGACGGTCCTACGCCAGTCAAGTGCTTTAAAATGGCAGGAATGCGACAGAAGAACGTCGTACTCACGGGTCATACATACATCCACCGAGTCGTGACCATGGATGGAGGCAAAATGCAACTCGGGTACACCGGTGCTCTTGGTCAGGCTGTGAAATCGCGACCTCGAGCGAAACACCTGTCTTTAGTGGAGTAATGTCATAGTATATAGCCATCACTGACACAGGAAAATAAAGCCTTTGGAAGCGAGTCACTTTCTGTGCAGTAGCTTCATGCACTAATAGCGGCGCTGGTCACTACAGTATCGACTGGCAGGACCGTATCAACGTCAATTGATATCGACTTCCTTTCTAGGGCAGACCCAACATTGGATACAACTCTGACTTGCATTGATTGCATTGGCCTCACTTTTGAATTCAAGCATAACCCAATCGATCTTCCTGGGACGAGAGTAAGCTCGACATGAACTGTGCTGCATGCCTGGTGTTTGACCGATAATTAGAGCTCCGGCCTGTGCCATCAAGACCGCGTTGAACTCCGTCGACAATGGCAGCAACGCTCTTGTCCCTTTTACTCGTCAACTCGTCCGCAAAAGGACCCAGTCTGGTGTTCAGATGGCCACCAGTGCCTGAGTTATCATCTCGGCTCATACGTCCTTTGCCTCATGTCTGTGGTTCAGAACTTGACAATCCATGGAGGGCAGCCCATCATAATGCGAGTTCCACTGGCACCGCCGATGGCTTCGAGCAAAACAATCACCCCTACAGTGACCTTGCACAGGACGCGGATGACTATATATGGCTGGCGCCCTCTGGAGTACGTGACCGGACAAGGTCTTTCTCCAGAAGCACACAGCACCCTTCGTCCGGTCGCAATTCTCCCTCCAAGGGCGATTCATTCGATGACGAGTACGAAGGGGGGACAGTGGCGGACGAATACCACAGCATCTTTGATTATCCAGCGCAGTTTCTGTCCAAGATGCTGTGTCCGCAGAGAGCCCTTTGCCATCAGAAATTCGAGCTCATCATCGACGACTTGGCATTTATCGGCCACCCAGTCTCAGCAGAGGACGATGGAGCGTGGCGCTTTAAACCTGAGAAGAGCAAGTCCATTTCCAGGGGCAGAGGTTCACGCAATCGAGATGCGGATGACAATAAATCCGAGAGGTCCGTCAATGGGGAGCTGCGCCCCACGCCTCAGAATCGTAATTCGTGGCTGCACATGTTCCATTTCGTTCTGGTGCTCGATTTACCTGATCCTTCGTCTTCAGCAAGTGGCAATATTGCCAAGTACTTTCATGCGATCTATAATCAGATCGCATTCACGGTCACGGCAGTGTTGTTTCAAGAACAAGTGCTTTCTAATTTTGTGGAGGCAGAATGTGACATCCTCGGTGCATTGGAGGCAGATTACATCGCCAAAGGTACTCAACGCTAGAGATCCAGTCAGGGTAAACTCACAATGTCAGGCGAGGCCTTCTCAAAATATGTTTCGCATGCACTTCAAGTTTCTTCTATTGCGACGGCCATGAAGATACTCTTTGAATCTATCAAGTCGTCCTCAATGGGATGCATCACACTCAATAACCTTCCCTTGGAGTTGCAACTCCCTCCCTATCTGGACCACCTTCTACACAACGAAGATGAGTACGAACTCGACTTCGTGGACAGTCAAGAAGATGAGGAAGAGGCAAGAGTGTGGGGTCGCGATCTTAGTTTTGGGTGGCGTCTGCCTGTACTGGCTCCATGGAAGAGCCTGCTCCTTCTTGATGCTGACAATGCTCTTGACCCATATACAAACCTCAGAGGTCCACACGTGAGACCCGATGAGAGGGATCATGCAGACCGTCTCATCAAGTTTTTGGAAACCGCCTCCGTGACTCTTTCGTATGTTGACCTTCTCTGACATAAATCGCCAGTCACCTGTCTCAACACTTGCATTGTGCAGGCTTGCAGACATGGCAAGTCTATTGGACTGGGACCTAGAGTCTGAAATATTTCCAGCAGTCCGTTGGCTCGTCCATCACAGAAGGGCAAAGCTTGTGGACGTTGTTCACAACGGTCTGAAAACTATCTTTACCCTCCCTCCTAGATTCGATACTGCGTACGTGAACCTACCTTTCTTGAAATTATGACACTTAATCCCAACCTGTTACATCCAGATTGTCTCAGTTATCCACTGAATTCAAGAAGATGTTTCCTCAACCCATCGTTCCACCCCTTCCGTCTCTCCTAGCAACCATTTCGGCAGCCAGTTCCAAACAAACCGACAATCATTTCTTTGCTGCTGTTGTCCGTTCCAAGGAACACATTCCTCTATATCACAATGTTGTACTCTGGTTGTTGAAGCACGATCTCATATATACACTCCATCTTCACGTTCGGATTGTTGCGACATCGGAACTCAAAATCCACGTCCGTGAGGCTCATGAGCGCAAGGTAGAGCGGTCGGGCGGTCGACAACTTCGCGGACGCAGACCAAGCAAACTTATTGAGCCCAGCTCTCCAATGGACAAGAGAACCGGGAATCCTGGAATCGCATGGTTGTCACTGTCCCCCAAAAGCGCGCGACGGTACACCAGGCGTATGCATTCCGTCGAGTCGGAGCTGGGTAGTGAGGTCTCCGAGTCGTATGCGGACAAAGAAAAGGACGACGAGGATCTCACTGAAGAATCCGACGAGGAAAATGTTGGATGGGGGACTGCCGAGGACACTATCTCTCCATCCATGATCAGTGACCCGGGCACTGCATCTCCGTTAGAACGGAAGTGGCTTGCCGCGATGTCGGAAGGCAAGGATGAGTACATTACAAGACGATTTGAGCTGTAAGCCCTCGTCTTGAACAGTCAGACCGTCAGTTTTACAGTCTTTCTGACTTGGACTCTCAGCATCAATCAATACTTTGACGGAAAACGGACTGACGATGAGATTCTCTACCGGGCGGAGATATCAAGGAAGCAACTTCGCGAGGTATTGCACCATTACGAAGAATATGTACGATCTTTTTCTTCTCATTCTTCAGCATTGACTTGGCCTAACTCTTGTACAGTTGCAGACATTCCTACATCCAGCATAATCTTTGGATTTGCACGGTTATTATTGCGCGGTTCCTAGTTTATGAATTGCTTATGCATAATCCACATGTACCCATCCGAGAAAGTGTTTCGCTTTGCTGCAGTCGAAGAAGCTGTTCCCTCCACTCTCTACCCATCCCTCCCTCAGTGGCACATCAGGAAAGTACCTTTGCTTTAGTTCCAACCAACCTTCATCGGCCGCGATCTGAGGCGCAACGATGAAGAACCTCTCATGTCGCTTCCATTCTTTATTCTCCACTGTCACTGCCCTCACGAACGCCTCTGCCGCCGAATCTTCTTGGACGTAACCCCAGAGGTCGCCCTTTGAAAGTTCATAGTCGCCCTCTCTGTAGGCCTGAGTCCTCGTTGGGACTGACCAGTGAAGTCGGAGGCTAACCACTTGCATATCCGGATACCTTCGCACAATCGTATCGGCTTGCATCTCGGCAATCCTGCAAAGGTACATAGATTTTGAGTGAGATCAAATGCTTTCGGGGCATTGGAGATCATAAGTTTTCACAATTTCGAAAGCCCATACGGCTCGTCTGGGAGCGTTGGATGAGACTCGTCAATTGGGAAAGAGTCGAACTGGGGCTGGACGCTGAAGACAGCACAGAGGACATTCACAGACGACGCTTGCACTACGCGCTCTATCCCGAGCTGCGAACAATAATTCAGCCAGACATACTCGTGTACGGGGCTCATGGCAACTTACTTCCGCGGCAGCACGCAAGACGTTCCAGCTGATCACTACGTTGCTGCACACAGATGGATGTCCCTTAGTCTCAGGGTAGAGCACGGGTGACCCTGTGGATGTCTCACCGATTGTGTGTATTGACTTTGTAGTCTATCGGTTGCCTGATGCCAGCGAGCTGCACGATGGCGTCGCAGCCCTCGAATGCCTCTAAAGTCTCCCCAAAATTTGTCAGGTCTGCGAGGACGAAGGTGAAATGTGGATCACAACAGAACTCGGTGTCTCTGGCGACATTGTCGACTCCGACGACGGAGTGACCTGTCCGGAGAGTCTTCAGGACGACGGGCTGGCCAACGTGACCATTACATCCAGTCACTGCAATCTTCATCGTATAGCTGGGAAGACCGTTGGAGGAGGTCTCATCTCAGCCATGTCAGCAAGTACAGCATGTACCGTAGTCATGTGGGGTCAATGATCACGTGTGACTCTTTGTCTGCTACTACGGTGGGTTCTCTGACGAGCAGGAGTAGTCATCAATCCAAACTGACGATTCCACTCATACGTGTCTCGCCCCGGATGAGCAGTTTTCCCCGTGTGAATGGTTGTCCTTGCGCAAGCACCGTCTGTATCTCTGGGCACACGGCAGGAGGACCACGATCAAGGCACACGATACAGTTTTGGGCGACACTATTATAGTTACAGTTTAAAGCCAGAGACAGTGCGGGCAGTGTCCTTCACCTCCCTCCCAGGAAACAACAGCCT
>JBBPJS010000166.1:0-22133 GCA_038088835.1 Singerocomus rubriflavus
GCTAAGGACACGATACTACGTACCTTCTTCACCATTCGACTGACTACTTGTTTCTGGTCGGGGGCGAACTTTGGAACAAGTTTACACGACTGCTGAAGTAACACGATAATGGAGACACAGCTGTCCACCAGATTAAAATCAATGTTCTGAAAGTGAGGCTGAGCTACAATACGAAACGAGCTGGGAAGTCTGACCTCGATATCCAGACTGTCTAGAATATCGCTAACCCATGTTGACGGATCCCAAGAGATCCCGAAAGGGGTATCAGGAGTTTTTTCAGAAAACTTGATGAGTTTTCCAAGCAACGACAGAACACGCAAGTATGACGTTCTCAAAAACGGACCGACATCTCGTTGCCGGACTGCGACCCGCGCGCATATTTGACCAAACGCAAACGAGTGTTCAATAACAGAAGCTAAGGGTGTAGCCGAATGGCCACGAGAGGCAGAAGTGGAGCTATCAAGGCCATAAAAGGCTGAACCAAATGATAAGGAGCTGAGTGTCAGTTCCTGTGACGAGTCTACTAGCGTGGGACGCTGATGCAGAGTTTCTGGGGAAAGGTGCCGTAATATCTCATCTTGAAGCGTAAAACACTCCCGCACCGCGGGTGAGACAACACGAGATGAGTCTTCCTGTACGTGGACCTGAAACGAGTTAGACATACAAAGGTGGAACAGTCTAGGCTCTCACGAGTAGTGCCTCCATCAAAGCGGCAAAAATCACGGGTAGATGGACGTTTTTCACTTCCTCGTCTTGCATGGGCAGAGAACGAAGAAGGAATAGCGTAAGACTGATAGCCTGTCAAACACTGCATTAGCAAAAAGAAAAGTGTGAATGCACCCCTCCGACATACCTCCAGATGATGCTCGCTGGAACTGATGGTATTTAATATGGCCTTGAATAAATGCTTCCAAAGTAAGCTGGGTTCCGCAGCCTCCAACAAGGTGCTTGCCGTCATGGTGATCTGCATGAATATAAAACATCAACGAGAATATATAAGGCATTGGAGCAACCGTACATCCTCTCTCGTCTCTGAATCAGTTGTTAAGTGCTGACGAAGGGCCCTAAGGGCATCGTAGATCAGGGCATCGGTAAGCGGAGAACCAATTTCCCATTTGTCAAGAAGGGAAATAAAGATCTTGAAAGGGCGAGCCTCAGAGTACTCTCCAGAAGGAGTGAACATCTCGTTCTAGCGTGGCAAGTCAGGGGTGTCCCAAAACAAAACGGAGCTCTCACTTTCAGCGTAGTGCTCAAAAGTTGTAATGCATGCTGCTGAAGATATGCCAACTGAACTTCACTCTTCTCGTCTGGCCCTAATAGCCATGTGTACAACCGCCTGTTCAGCGACAAGTCACGCCTCAGGACGACACCAATGGCTGCCTTCATGAGTATCGCGGCATCTTCGGGCTGCGCACGTTTGATGGCTGCGCTATCAACACGCATTGTCTGTAACAACATATCTAATGCACTCCTCCGGACCAAAAGGTTATCATCTTCCAGTGTTGCTGCAAAAGCTCTGATCATCAAGCCGATGTCACGCCCGACAATTGGGGTAATGTCTGAAATAGTTATAGCAACAGAAAAACGCCAAGTTCACTCCTCGCTCACCTTCGTCGGCGTGTAGCCGGGGTAGACGTCGTGACAAAAAGTTGAGTGCTGTACCCCGGGCGGATGGCATTGTGATCATGACAAGCCAAAGGTTCTGCATGAAGAATACCGGTGATACCGTTCCAGATAATCGGTCCAAAAGGCCCAGTACCTGCTCATAGTCTAGTCATATAATCCACGGGCTAGAGGGGGAGGGCATACCTTTTCAAAAAACTCACCCGTTTCCTCTTCGAGCCCAGGGAGTAACGCAAGGATAAATGACTTCATTACAGGCCGCAGATCACGTTGGAGTGGTAGATAATAAGTGTCGTAGATGTTGAGCAGAGCCGGCTGACCAGTCTATGAGCAAGACCCAGGGTGCGCGGAAGGAGAAGTCTCATCAAACCTTCACTGACGTGGACGCATACTCGAAGAAGGGGAACAATCCCGAGGACCAAAGCGGAAGGTCGCGTTTCAGACCTTCAGTCTAACATCGGCCCATCAGGATATAGAGCTGCTGGGACATCAAATGACTCACCCCAAGAACCGAGAGGATGTGGATATATACATCGAGAGCTCGTTGGTGCACACCAGTTGGTAGGGCAGGGTTCAGACACTGAGAGAGACGTTTGGCTACAATAAGTTTGTGCGGGATCTCCTTAAATTGGAGGTAGGATTGGAACGTCTAGACTAAGCGATCAGTCATCAAGACTTGTAATTCGTCTATATGCGCACCTTGAGGAGTTGTTTCAAGAATGCTATACAATCTGCCCACTCGTGTACGTTGTCGAAGCCGTTCAAGCACTTCTCTACCTGTTGTGTGTATTTTTTGTACTTGGGGTCAGAAGAGAACAACTGCTGAGCCGTTGCTTCGAGCAGGTTATTCCGTCAAGTAGTTTGCTTAAGTCACGAGAAGAGATGCTCACCCCGTTCACCAGTTTTGGTGGATGGCTGAGCGGATCCCGTCCCGCCAGCGTGTGACTTGGCATCAGCTTCCTTCACAGCGGCGGTCTTCGCAGACATTGTGCCTCGTACGAGGCGAATCACGCTGACTTTCCGGCAAAACCAAGAAGAGACGACAAGCTGCGACCCAAGCTTGGACAAGTAGTAGCGACGGGGTAGCTGGAGTACTTGGCTCGGTGTAACACAAGTGACAAGCGTGACACGTCAACTACCAGTGTTGAACCTAAACACGCCCAAATGATCCCATCCCATCCCCTTGACTCCGTTCCACCACTCCCTTGCCTCTAGCATCGCCCTGTCCTGCGTCTGAAGCCTCTCCACGTTCAGCCATGTACCTTCTGCACACTTCACAACCAGTGACCTCGTCTTGCGCGAGTAATAGGCCGTACCTGGACATAAGGTTTGGGGGCATATCGCATGTGCGGGTCGCAGTCCAATAGGTATTTCCTGCAACCCTGCGATCGCCACTCCCCGTCCGTCGGGGAGCGCCGACCCCACTGTGAGACTACGTTGATGCCCGATGGCGCGTTCCAGTCGGGTGATTGTAGGAGCCGTCTGAGACTCAAAATGGATGGACGAGTCTCTGGCAGTAATGGGAGTGGCAAGAGGGGTGTTTGACGTCGCTGCGCTCTGGGGTCTGCATTGAACCTGACATCGCCAGGCCACAGGTTAACATCGCGGCGTGAGCAAAGCAAGGCAGGCTCACTCTTCCTAAAAGCATGTCTCGCAGGACGTTGACCAGAAGCTTTCCGCCTGATGCAGCCAGAACGTCTTGCATATGGAGGAAATTGGCTCCTTCGGGTACACGCTGACAGAGTATGTGGTGTGGCATTATCAGCTTTCATGCAGGGACTGTCACTACTCACCACTCCTTCAACGGCCCAGATGCCACCTGTATCTACCAACTTTCCTGCTTTCCGATTCACTTCACCCATCTCAACCACACATACGCCTGTCTCTCGCTCGCCAGCCATCAATGCGTGCTGGATTGGCGCAGGTCCACGATACGCTGGAAGCAGACTCGGGTGGACATTCAAACATTGGGTAGCGGGGAAAAGGCGAAGAATAGATCCAGGGAGGATGCGCCCGAAAGAAGCTGTGATGAGAAGGTGCGACGTATTTTCGAAGCTCGGGTTATCGGGAGACAGAGTAAACGGAGGTGGAGGCTAATAAATGAGAGAATTCATCGTTATACACGCGCATGCAACAGTAAACTTACAAGCCACTTTCTGAACGCGACCCTGTCTTCCGGTATTGTATGCACAGGCACACCTAGCGTTGTCCCGACTGTCTTGAGTGGTGCTGGGATCGGTAAGCCATGAGACTGCAGCGACGCGTAGGGGATCAAACCCACACACGTCTAATCGTGAACCTCCACGACCAGTCCTTGTATCAGCATTCGTGACTATATGAAGACTGTTCCAAATGTCTGTTCGTGCGAGATGTCAGCCGAATTCTTGACCCAACAGCAATCTAGCGTTCAGAGTGGACAATTCTTGGGCCCGCCTGCCAGAAACTGGACTCCAATGCATGTTTTACATATCCTAGACGTGTTTGGACCTTTTGAAAACTCACCTCTTGCATTGTGGACTTCTTTGAACACTGCACACGAGAACAAGTCACGTCCACAAAAGAGGACCGTAAACGGGTCTCTGACGAATGACTGTACGTTTGGAGAAGAAGAAATTGAATGTGCAACCACACTGGAATTGCGTTGGGCAACGAAGGATTGGAAAGCTCGCTCTTGCACGCGTTTCGACGGGCAACGAGGAAATACGTTTGAGACCAATGTTTTTGCTCCTTGGTTCGACCACGGCATCTTAAAGGGTGGATCAAAAGGTCTGTAAAGCCGGTGAAACCAGATGAAAGCCGCTGAACTATAGGAAAGTGGCACGTCCAGTCCACTGTTGGTTTCAGAGTCAATGTGTCGTGTCCAAATAGATGAATTTAGGAACAAGGGTGCACAGGAGTAAATCAAGAATACGACAGCCGTGTTGACGACAGTGTAATAGGTCAAAGTACAAACGACGAATACAAAACCTGTCTATGACGCCGCAGAAACACTACGAGGTTCGGGAGCAACCACCTCAGGCTCGGGCTCATCACCGGCTTCAGATTCAGGACCAGTTATGATATTGCGCATCTTCGTGGGTGCTTTAGGGGTGTGTAGTTCTGGTACTATAGATCCTGAACGAGAGGGTGCCGCTGATATACCTGCTGAGCCACGAGGTCCTTTAGACTTGCCAACCTTTCCCAGTGCAGGCACAGATATGGAAATGACTGTTTTCGGGATGGCAATCTTGTCTGAATCTGCGACCTTTGCGGTGGTAGCTGCTGAAGCCGTCGCTACAGTACTTGCAAATTCTGACTCCTTGTCGCCGACCCATGAACGAGCGAACCAACGACCCCCCGCAATACCACGGATCTCGCGGTTTGCAACTCTCCACTGACGAACTTTAGCACCACTTCGATCCAACGGTTGCACGGGTGCAAACCCTGTTCCGATTTTCGGGGGTGGCTGGACCGGGAAAGGCTTCGACGGAAGGGGATACACTGGTAAGGGGAGGGGTACACTTTCTCCTGGTGGCTCAGGGACAGGCGGTGGGGGTGGTTCGACCTCGTGTTCGGGAGATACACCGCGTGAAATGAGGAGTGGTGAAGACGGCGCTGTGATGGTATGCGCTGAGAATGTTTTGAGAAGATAGCAGTAACAGTGACGACCATGTCTCACTTTCACTCATCGCAGTGTCTTCCGCGAGAGTAACTGCCGGAGCCTTGGTTCCCCTGCGCGCGAGATTCATAAGGTTTGTTTTCTGGAGAGACAAACAGTACACCGACATACTTTGAAGGTACTTTGATTTTAGGTTTGGACACTGCCGCGGTTTTGCGTGCTGCTGCCTTCTTCTTGGGTGGTGGTTTTTCGGACAGAGTAGCTGTACTGACGCTCTGCCCGTCCTCGTTGTCCGGGGGTTCTCGAGGTTCTATTAGCAATGGCGATTTGGTCCGGCGAACAACGACGTAAAGAAAACGGGGACGTGACTCACCATCGGGCTTCTTATCCTCCTTGTCCTGCTTGTCGTTCTTGCGAGGTCGTGATGACTTCTTCGGTGGTGCTTTGCGTTTTGTTCCCGCTGACACAGTAGCAACTGGTGTGGAGATGGACGGGGCCGGTTCGTCATCATCAATCAGCTGGTCCTCTTCATCTTCATCCTCGACCTCCTCTTCACTCTTGGGCTGTGGCTCGGTCTGATTTTGTGATGTGCTCTTTCGCCCCGCTGTCGGAACGCTCGGGGATGATGATTTCCCCTTGCCCTTCTTGTCGCCGACCAACAGTTTGACTCTGGGCTTTGAGCTCCGTGAGGGTGGTGGTGTTGGCTCTTCACGCAAGGTGGATATTTGGGGAGCATCCATGTCAGTGTCGTCGTCCATGAGAGTGTTGCTACTAGTGGATAGGGACAACCGCACAGCGTTGTTCGGGTAGAGTTTCGAAGCCTGAAGAGCGTGGCCAATCCGAACTTGTATGTTTCAGCCTCAGCACATTCACACTATCGTCATTTCCTTCTATTTTCTTTGGAGTTTTAGCAATTGACCACACACAGGCAGTGATAGGCGTCTATTTGTCCCACTGGCCACTCTCATACCCCGTATACAAGCTACTTCTATCAGATGCCAACGAGACTTTGCCAACTCTTCAGCGAGCAATGTCAGCATAGTATCGACCACTGTCTCGTCGGCCGTGACAGTGGCATTACATGCCCAGATATTCACAGCTGAAGAGCCACCGCTTACAGTTGTTAACACTCGATGTAGCATCAGTTCAAGCTTCCCTTGCTCGGGACTGATCTCGTGGCATATCGTGGCAATGGGGGTCCTACTTTCATGTCCAACAGTCACTGCTTGCATAGGTGCAACCTTCAACATTTTTGTGTCACCTCCTCCATCCCATCTACCACGCTGGTGTTTATTGTGAGATATCGTCTATCATCGCCGCACTTTCAAATTCGCAATCTTTACATCGTTCGATGGCCGTCCTGAGTGGTACGACTGTCACTTCCGAGTTCACTTTGATTGAGACAACATGACCGAATACGATCGTTGGATCCAATATATTGCCTGGTCTGCAACGTCACATATTCCCTCTCTAGCAACGCGTTGGTCGCGCATGGCATCCTTTGATCAACGTTCGCTCATTGCCAAACGTTGAACCCGTTGAAGAACGTGGTCTTGGTTTTAGATATGATACACCGTGAACACACATTCGAAGCCACGCATGTCAGTGAGATTGTAGGCATCCTTGGAGAAGGTAATGAAGCCAAAAACCTGGACGATAACATCAAGTCTGGAGATGTCCATGCGGACCATTCTCATAACTTTCAAATCAAATATACAGGGTGTATGGTATAAACTGAATCTGCTGAACATACCAACCAGACGACAAGATCCTCGCTACGTCTCGGTTCAATTCCTTCCATAGTACGGCGTCGGACTCTCCTCAATCCTCCCCACCTTGGCAAGGTGTTCCCCAATCCCAATTGTATCCTGCAACAAATCTTCCCCAAGTAACTTCAACTGTCCTGGTGCCCTCCCCTGTTGCCGACGCTGAGCAGGTGGAACCCCGAACACCGTTTCTTCCGTTTCCTCTGACACACCTTCACCCTCACCCGCCTCGTATCCACTCTCCGAGTCAAAGCTGTCATCGAAACCGTCTCCTTCCTCACCACTGGTTCCGAGTGCCCGCGCAAAGGGGTGCACGGCAGCCTCGTCTCCATCTCCGAATTCATCCGCGCCCAGAGAGTCACTTGAGTGGTTCGAGCTAGAAGACGCAAAAGAGTCGTCCGGGCCGGGTTCGCGGGACGACGCCATGAGGAAAGCCGCAGAAGGTTGGCTAGGATGCATCGATTCGTCATTGAGCGAGTCGGAATCAGAGTCCGAGTCCGTGTTGGTGTGAGGGTGTAGTCCGGTCTGGATGACGCTTTGATCGTCTTGATGTAAATTAACCACATCTAATTCTTGGTGGTGGGGTGTATGCAAATCGTCCTCCCTCATCTGAGGAGCAGACATACCGCTCCCGGCGTCCGCTTGCGAAGATGCCCTTGAATGCGAGGCCGATGCAATAGAATCAGTTTTGAAGCTGGACTCTGGCATTTCGAGTCCAACACGACGCATCATGGTGGCCAAACTGGTGTCGGTATCATTGCTATCTGTCCAAGAAGGGTATGCGTGCCGCGTGTACCGCGAAAGCGAAGGCGGGGTCGGGATTGTACTCATCGTATCATCCTTGGCCGTGCCAACATCGTATCCAAATGCAGGTGTTCTCATCTTGTTCGATACCACACTATCCGTGGATCCAAATTGGCTTTGCATGTTCCCCAGTAAATCTCGTCTGATGCGGTCTGCTGCTTCCTTCCCGGGAGTTCTCCCGAGGGTTGGAAGTAAATCTTTGCCAGGTGTTCGTCCGAGAGGCGGCAAAAGTCCAAGTCCCACACTGGACCTGGGTGCTCTCGCAAACGCCAACGTCCGTGGTGGGGACATTCCTTGCATCAAGTCAACCGAATCATCGAAAGAGTCGTTAAACCCAGTGAAGTTTGGCTCCTGGTTTGAGTCCGACGGGTTTTTTGTGAGAGACGGAACATCCAATACAGATGAGGAAGCAGCCGTGGATGTAGCCGTAGACATGGACGTGGGCGGAGAAGCCATTGTAGGCTTTCTCGGCGTCCGCTCATATCGCGGGCGACGGGGTGACGGGAACACAGGCTCATTGTTCAGTTTAGCTGGGAACAAGGACTGGATATGTTTTGGGATTGCGATCGGTGTCTTTGGCTTGACCTTCAGTGGCGAGACATACGCGTTTGTCGGATTTGTACGAGGAGTCGGTAGAGTGCTTTGAGGGATTTGTGACTCAACTTTTGGTTTGGGTTCGTCAAGACCAAGCTTCAAAGCCCCTCGCTCTGTTTTCTCTTGACTAATAGACGGGAATTGTTGAATAGTGTTCTCTTCTTCATACATGAGACTGTCTGTAAGAGATGACGTGTCTTGTCGTGAAGAGGCTTCTTCCTCCTCGCGCGCAAAACTTTGGAGCTCATTCTTGAGACGGACCATGGGGGACTCGACTGAAGCACTCCAGGAGGGCTGATCGCTCATGGTTCGATCGGACGCATGCCCGGGACGTGCTGGGGTTGACGAGACCGCGTTTGTGGGCATGAACGAGCTTTCAGACACAGTCTCGTCATACGTCCTAGTGAGATGAGAAGGTGGACGCGAAGGGGTGACATCTAGTCCGTCTTCGTGCTTGGAGACGGACGCCGACTCTGATTGGGTGACGGATAACTGAGTTTGTTCGTCATGCACGGAATCGTCGTCTTCGAGCGTCGGTATATGCACCTGCGCAGCCTGCTCATAAAACGATGTCCAAAACTTATGCACATACAGATAATGAATGTTGAGACGATGACTGCGTGCTGAGATCAGACAGTACTGTACCTTGGCCGCCTCACGAACCGGTTCTGTACCGAGTGCATAGCGTTTCACGGCTGGCAGCAATCTTGTCGCCATGAGATGTTGAATCCTCGAAAAATTTGCATCTATGTTCTTCCCCGATCATTCGCTGCTTGGGACGTGGCTGTATGCGACCCGTTACTCACTTGTAATTTGATGGTGATTAGCTGTTCGATCTGGTCAATCTGGTCATTTATGGGTGCATTTGTGTCGAGTCCTGGAACAACGATGGACGCGGGCTCCGTGGACGGACTCCATCGTGATGGGTTGGGATCAATAGGCGTGGTCATCACCGTCTGCATGTACTGACCATTATGTGGTGACAACATTCACGTTCAGTCACGCGTGACCGACGCGCCACTCTCAAGTCCTAGTGTAGTACCAATACAAATAGGTGCTATTCAATAGCTACTAACACCCTACTTACGTGGGGGAGTAATAAGATCAGAACATCCCTTCCCGGTCGGGAACCGCTACTTGCGCCGAACGTGAAACTGAACCATTCGGCCTGTTCGTCGAGCGCGGTGGCGGTGGTCCTGCTGCCCTCGCACTGTCGACAGATCTTGGAAGCGGAGGTCTTGGGGTTGAAGGGGTGCTACTAGAATCCCCTCGGGAGAGAGACGGTCGACTCACGCGGGATATCGGCGTTAAGGGAGGGTTCGCAGCCGACAGTGGAGGTAACGGTGAGTCGGGTGTATCAGATGTCCGAGAAAGAGAAGGTGGTGGAATTACGAGCCGGGAGGGAATGTGTTGGGAGGTGGACACAGACAACGGTTTGGGATGCTGAGTCAGAAGATCATCAAGGAGGTAACGGAAGTCGAGACCAAACTCTTGTAATAACTGTAAGGTTATCAGTTGGCAAAGTGTGAAGAATGAACAATGCACACAAACCTTTCGGCTCTGGGAATGGGAGATCTTGAGCGCCTCGTCAATGGTTGGTTGGTCCACATCTGAGCTATACACTTGTTTCCTGAACATCTTGGCATACAACTCAATCTGCTTTTTCGCCCAGTCGATAAAACCTAGGTCACCGCGTGAGTGACCTCTTCCCAGTCTCGAGAATAGACTCACCAGAAGTCATTTCATGCTCCACAAAACCGGCAAGGAACCAATCTGCAGTGTGCTTGATAGCTGTGAACACTACCACTGCGAGATTGTGTACATAAAGGCCGACATGCCCTTCAAACGTGATGGCTCGAATATAACCCTTGATCGCCGTTCCTCTGGCAGCCAGGAACGTCTCCCGAGCCCGAGAAACAGCACCGAGACGCAGCAAATGACCGACAAGCTCTACGCACGTGGACTTTGAATTCTTTGGGCGGGCAAGCGCGTCCAGTAGGGCAGATGTCAATGCCGCGACGAGCGGCGACAAGCTTGGATGAACTCGCGTGGATTCTGCCAACTTGACAGCGCGAGGCCATGCACGATGGGCGATAGCAACTGCCAAATCGTCTGAGAGCTCAGATAGAGCACGTGCGTTGTGGTCGCTTTTGGCCCTTGCGGAAGCTTCAGCTGCGGCAGGCGACGAAGAATTCGCGGCACGTGCTAGCTCGGTCATCCAGTCGGAAAGTGGAGGAAGTTTATCGAGGTTGAAGACCGCGGAGGCGCGCTGCTTTATGAGTGTGAAAAGGGGTTTATTATGGAGGAAAAGGTCGACATACATCACCCCCTGAGTTAGCACCTGCCCACAAGCTTTTCCTGCGCTCATGCTCGCCCTCACGTTCCTTACGCTTTCGAGTTGCCAACTCCTCCGCTACTTGGCGGAACTGGCCAAGCAATATCTTTTTATCAGTGAGAGCATCAGTACGATATACATGTGTCTCTTTGCCGTGGCGGACTTTGAAGACATTGGTCATACCTACGAGGAATGAGAAGATGAAACACCGGTCAGAGACGACTTACTGGCAGTGTCTTTGGTGTCAAGGACCAACATCTCATTCAAGAGCCAACATCTCTCGGCAACAAGCCTACCTACGGCTTCGGCAACATGGCTGCTCCCAGGAGTGGGAGCCGTACTGCCACCCCTTCTTCTCCTGGCGACCAAGACAGCGTCGTCCAATATGACAAATCGAACCATGCTGACGACTTTGTATGTTGCCGCGTTTAGCTCCCAAATACCGTCCATTTCCGCAACGACGTGCCTGCCTGGGGTGGCGGGGGCAAATTTGGCAGAACCAGATATCTGTGAATGCAAGGTCTGCATCTGGGAGGCATAGAGGATACGTAGGTCTACGACGGAGGAACGTGCGGCACGTCTGCGTTCTGAGAGAGAATGAGTTTGTGTGAAAGAGGTGGAAGAGAGAGCACTACCTGCAACGGAGGCGGATTCGTCGATATGCAAGAGGGAGGGCATGCTTCTCCATTCCTGGAGGCTTTCCTTGAGTTCGAGCATCTCGTTCTCGAGGACGCTAATCTCTTTTGAGACGACGACGAATTCGGCATAGCTACATTGCATGGGTGATCAACAAGGGGTGTGGAAAATCGGACTGAACAGACTTTTTGAAGACGTTGCGCTGCAACTCAACTGCGGTGTCGTCTTTGAGAGAGCGCAAAGAGGACTGGAGGGATTTGAGCTCCGCCTCGGTCGAGTTGGCGAGCTTTGCCTTGAGGTCTGGTGAGCCTGCTCATGAACGGCATTCCTAGGGTCATTGTGGAAAAGACTGACAGTCGTCTGGATCAAAGTCCTCCTTGTCGAGAAGACGCTTATCCAGAGCACGAGGGTCCTCCTTTACCTGGGCGACATCAAGCACGATCTCGTCTGGATCGCGTTGTGGGCCGGGTCTGAGACCAAGGGGGATGGTTGGCACGGCTGGCGCCGAAGCATCGGTTGGTGCGGATATCTCTGCATATCTGAGAGACATGCGCTTCTTCATCTTGTCGTCGACGGTGGACTTGCGGGCATTCTGCCTCATCGAGGGGGCCTTTGTGATCTTTGAGCCATGTTGTTTTACTGGTCTTGATTCTGAGGGACGTCGTGAGCGGAGAGACTGCATGGATGCTGTTCACGCTTCTTGTCTCCGACCAACATGTACCAACCGGACAACTCCCGGCCAAACTCGTTCTATGGCCCTGACTTTGCTGAGACACGCAGACAGCGCCAGTCACCTCTTCAATACCCTGCAGACGCTGCTTACGACCCCGACGACGTCCCCCTCGGTGCACTCGACATACACGCCCAGGACCCAGATGACTTTTATGCCCAGCAGCCCATCGACCAGACTCCCGTCCGTCCCATCCAGGCCTCCCGTTCTATCCGCGCGTCATCTCCGCCTCCACAGTCAAACGGGCCCCTCCTCGATCACTCCCATCTTCGTCCGGGCAATCAGGCATCCCTGCTCTCGCACGACCGCACGCTCGAACTTTACCGCGCTAATGCAAAGAAAACACAGGATCCCGATCTCCAATTCGAGTTTGCCGTGTTCATGATTGATGCTTCAAAGACATACCCCATACCGGAACCTACTCCGGGTAATGTCATGGACATTGAGAAAGCAATCGAGAAGAGGGAGAACCTCATCACCGAAGCGCTTGCACTCCTCAAACGCCTCGCTGACCGTGGTCATCCTGCTTCACAATACTTTCTCGCAGACTGCTACGCAAACGGAATCGGTACCTACAAAGGAAAGCAGGACTTTGACCGTGCCTACCCCTTGTTTGTTCTGGCTGCGAAGCACGGTCATCCCGATGCAGCATATCGCGCCGGCACGTGTTGTGAGAATGGCTGGGGCTGCAGGCGTGAATCCCCCAAAGCTCTCCAATTCTTCCGCAAAGCAGCCGCCGCACTCCACCCGGGGGCCATGTACCGTCTGGGTATAGCGGAACTCAACGGCGAACTGGGCCTCGCCAAGCGACCCAGAGAGGGCGTCAAGTGGCTCAAACGTTCGGCAGAGCATGCTACTGCCGAGTTTCCACATGCCCTCCACGAGTTGTCTCTCTTGCACGAGAAGGGCGTCTACAACGTGGTCTTTGTGGATACAGAGTACGCTATCGAGCTCCTCGCCCAAGCATCAGAGCTCGGCTATGCACCATCGGCATACCGGTTAGGAGAATTTTACGAGTACGGCAAGCTAGGTTGCCCTCAAGACCCCGCTCTTTCCATCCATTACTACGTGGGTCCTCGTTGTCTATTTGTGTCGTGCACTGACAAGGCACCCAGAATATTGCAGCGCAGCAGAATCATCGTGATGCCTGCTTTGCTCTCACGGCGTGGTATCTCGTCGGTTCACCAGGAGTGCTTCCCCAGTCAGACACTGAAGCGTACTTGTGGGGGAAAAAAGCTGCGGATGCCGGGCTTGCCAAGGCGATGTACGCAGTTGGATATTTTCTGGAAGTCGGGATTGGGACGCCGCCAGATGCCCAGGAGTGCGTGACCATCGTACATGTGTCATCTGAACTGACGCCTAGCATGTGAACAGATCCACGTCCTACTACAAAAAGGCAGCTGAACTCGGCGATAAACGTGCGCAGCAACGGCTCAGGGGTAACCCTGCCCCAGGCCGTACGGAGTCTGCCGCCCTGCGTGCGGATGGCTCAGATGGGAAGAATACCACCAGCAAGGACTGTGTCATCATGTGAAGTCGACAACTGGCGCGACGTGTTTGGGTGGACACGGTTTATCTCCGTTGCGCGACCGATACATGTCCTGCGCTCAATCACGGACTCTTGATTGTTCAATCTACCCATGGACACAGGGACATTTGAAGCACTGGTTCTACTTGTTTCGCACCACACTTGACCGCGCCCCACTCTTTGTTCGTACATCGTCCGGCCTCTCTATAGCCTTGAGAAGGCATCCTATTCCCTACGTTCACTTGTTCATGTACATCCACGGCGTCCATCGTTTGCCTTGCCTCTGGATCAGCCTATCCTTGCATCCTCCACTTTACATGGCACAGTGATCTACTCTGTGCATAGATATCTAGCATATACATACGGTACTTATTATATCGATTCCCTGCACGACGGACCCTTTGGCACTCTGATGGAGCGTGCAGATAGAGGATCAGATAGCTACTTGTAATTTCACTTGTAATATCTATACAGAGCATTGCTTTACAATTTGGGTCGACGGCGTCTTCTCTTTGTCGGCTTCATCGTACAAACATTGCACGACCGAGTTGGTGCACACAATCCCAAGCATGGTGTTCAGTTCTTCAGACTAGGGTTTGCGAGCGCGTGTTAATCGTGACACTCCATACGCCAAAAGGTCTCACACACCTCGCGATGCATTCAATTTCAAAGAGAACGTCCTTGGGGAGTCGCGCAACCTCGACGGTGGAACGCGCAGGCTTGTGGTTTCCAAAAAACCTGGCGTAGACGTCGTTGACGGCGACGAAATCGTTCATGTTCTTCAAGAACAGCTGTACGCGGCACACCGCGTTCAGCATAATAGAAGCAACGCATCCAACACTCACAGTCGTTTTAACAACACGGTCAAGGCCGGAACCGCTAGCTTCGACGACGGCTTTGAGGTTGGAGAGTGCCTGTTCGGTTTGTGGGACGATGCCGCCTCCAGCGATCTCTGCAGTCGAGGGGCTGAGTGGTATGCAACCAGAGATGAAGACGAGATCTCCGGCTTTAATTGCCTGCGAGTAGGGTCCAATGGCGGCGGGGGCAGCTGGACAGAAAAGAGGGTCAGACGCAAAGGAGGAGTGCGTAAAGGACATACCCGCAGTCGAGACGGGCGTCAAGGAGGGGTGGGTAGTGACTGTCGACATTAGCCTGAGGCGGGCGTACAAAGGGAGTGCGAACGTCCGCCGTGTAGCAGTGAGAGCGGTAATGAGCATCTCGGCTGAGAATTGAGTAGCCTTGATGGCAATCTTCCTTTGTCTCTCCAAACGACCACCACTCCTCATTCTGTCTCGAGTCATGTCGAGCCGTCGAATGTCGAGCTCGCCAATGCTCGAGAGCGAACCCGCTGCGAAACGTCAGAAATTGGGTCATCTCACCCCCGACTCGTTCAGGGATGGCCTCTTTCTGGCCCCAATGGTCCGCTCCGGTGCTCGTACGCCGGCCCAGTTTTCTTTTGTCTGTCGTCGACTAAGTCACCCTTGCACGTCGCAGTACCAACACGTCTGACAGCCCTCAAGCATGGTGCAAACCTCGTATGGGGCCCCGAAATCGTGGACAAGGCTATCCTACACACGGAACGCGTCGTCGATCGTGAGCACCTCATCTCTGCCTATCCTCTCACTCAATCTTCTTCAGCCTCCACCGGCGTCGTCTCCTACAATGGCAAAACACGCGCCATATTTTCTACCCACCCTGTCGAAAAACCCTACCTCATCTACCAGATCGGTTCCGCCTCCCCCGAACTCGCCGTCCAAGCCGCTAAAACCGTCGTCCAGGATGTTTCTGGCATCGATCTTAACTGCGGCTGTCCGAAACCATTTAGCACACATTCGGGCATGGGTGCCGCGTTGCTCACTAATCCAGATCTCCTATGTTCGATCTTGACCGCCTTGCGCAGCGAACTCCCCCCTCAGATCACGGTGTCAGCAAAGATTCGTTTACTGCCCACACAAGAAGAAACAAAGAAACTGGTCGAGAGGATCGCAAGGACTGGCGTGAGTGCGTTGACCGTGCATTGTCGGACGCGGAATATGCGACAAAATGAGGCAGCATTGGTGAATAGGCTTAGGGAAATCGTCGAGTTCGTACAAGGACTCGGAGTGGATATTGCTGTCATAGAGAATGGCGACTGTAAAGGATGGGATGATGCGAAGCGGCTCAAGAAGCTGACTGGTAAGTGCAACACTTGGACATATCCACGTCTGACGGTTTCTCCAGGGGCATCGTCCGTGATGATCGCCACTGCTGCCGAATCGAATCCAACGTGCTTTTCCTCGACGCCTCTTAAAAATGTGGAAACCACGCTTATACCTTCATATCTACGACTGGTAAGCCAAATATTCAAGCATGTACGTCCTTCTCCATCTCATACATTGAGTAGTCAAGATACCTGGATAACCATTGGGCACTCACCAAATTCTGCGTCAGCCAATTCAAAGCCCCTCGCACAGATCGCTCTAAAACCGAGGCACACCAATTCAAAACTAGGATTGTCACTGCAAAAAGGTACGACGATCTCACTGAACTTGTCGGAGAATGGACCGGGAAGAAGGATTTTATGGACATTGTCTCTGTCATTGAGGCACGTCGACCGAGACCGCTCACAATCGATGATACACCGGCGGTTCTCGATGCTGCAGAGCTACAAACAACCGCTGCGAACGATGTGCATGGG
This sequence comes from Singerocomus rubriflavus, assembly GCA_038088835.1. Taxonomy (NCBI): domain Eukaryota; kingdom Fungi; phylum Basidiomycota; class Agaricomycetes; order Boletales; family Boletaceae; genus Singerocomus; species Singerocomus rubriflavus. Next base: position 16,292 of record JBBPJS010000166.1, read on the forward strand.
AGTGACGTGGGCAACACCCCGGAGAAAATGGGACTCATCTCGACACCGCGATCAGAGCGTCCGAATCCAGAACTGCCCACATTGTGTGCGCCATTAGGACCAAGCACTCTGTTGCGCATGCCCCTTCCTGCGGCCATCACTGGGAGCGACGCAATAACACCATCTCCGACGCCTAAAGCTGTTTCACCTTTCAGCTTTTCGCATACATCATGACTGTAACTGGGCAGAGTTCTGGTTTCATGTGTATCAAGGATTCACTAATACATCAATGTACACTACAAAGGACACCAATCATGGAGGTGAATATATACATATACTGTATATCTCTCACCGGCCTCAAGCAGACGAGTCCGAGACTCCGAGGACGAGCAGATTTGATTCGTGGTTGTTTTAAGGACGTTTTCGGGGCGACTAGTAGCCCATCATGCCATTTCCTTTGCTCTGTCGTGAACATTCTTTTCTGGCCCAGCTGGGAACTGGTGTTTCTGGCTTGGTTTCCAGGTGCTCGATTTCCAGGGCTTGACGCCAGCACGATACATCTCGTCGACCTATACATGCTGTTCTGTGAGATGAATGAAGCGATGGAGTAGGGTTGACCGACCTCTTCTAAACTTAACCCCTTTGTCTCGGGAATCGCCAAGTAGACGTAGACGTATCCAAAAATGAGCATGCCGAAAAATATTAACAGAATCAGAGGTCCGATTCTGTCCAGCCACGATCACAACAAAGTGCGATGGTGTCAGAATGAAGGCAAGATCCATTGATACAAAAACGCTTGCAAAGTACACACCTAGCTGCAATACGAGGAGCAAAGAACGAGAGTAGAAAGTTCCATATCCAATCTAAGGGCAGACAACGTATCAACGATACGCATCTGATTCCCAGTGAGAAGAGAACCGGGCACGCGAACTCACTCGTAGCACTACCTAGCGCGACACACTTGGCCCGTACGCGCAGCGGGAAGCTCTCCCCGAGGTACACCCACGGCGTTGGGCCCCAAAACATTGAGAATCCAAACACGTGTAAAACCGCAAATGCGATGAGGGTGTGTCCGCCACTCTTGTTTTGCTGCGAGAGGTCTGCGTTGGGTGTACCAGTGGACGCTAGGGTGAAGTGGCCAACGAGTCCGGCGATGATGGCACAGATGGCTTCCCAAAGAGCACCTGTTAAGAGAGACTGATGGTGATGATAGTGTGAAGATTGGATACACGTGCACGGGTATGCGCAGATACATACACGACGGCGACCCCATGTCTCGATGAGGATGAGAGCGGGTATAGTTCCAGCAACCGAGACAGCCCCAAGGATAGCTTGTATCACGTACGGTGATAACCTGTATTGTGTAAAAGGATACATGAAAGTCACGCAAACACAACGCACTGAGTTCCTGCACTTTGAAAGAACGTGTCCCCATAGTAATCTTATCGTTTCCGTCAGAAGCACTGCAAGAGATGATATCTATAATTTCCAAATTCCGAAGGGTACGCACAATAAAAGTTTTGCCCATTCAGTTGCTGAATAAACTGCAAAATCATCCCATTTCCTGTCCGCTTCCACAAGGCGTTGCGTGTCGAGAAGCACTCTACCCACGTTGCCTTGCCGCCCTCATTCTCAGCTTTAATTGCTTCTACGAGCTCCGCGACATGTGCTTCCACCACATCGGAGTCAACTGGAACAGAATTAAGCTCTGCAATCACGACCCGGGCTTGTTTATCCCGATGCGTGCCCAGCAAATAGCGGCTATTCAGTGATAACGAATCAAACACAATAATCAACACGGGGCTAGAGGAGTCACTTACGGCGATTCCGGGAGGAAAAAGATACCCGACAGTAGAATGAGTCCCCACACCATCTGCAGACCGACGGGGATGCGCCAAGATGCCGAGTTAGCGATGCTGTGAGTTCCGAGATCGATAATGTAACTCAGGAAGATGCCAATGATGATCTGAAGCTGATATAATACCAGCATCATTCCCCGAATAGATTTCGGTGCCGTTTCGCCGTTGTAAAGAGGTACGATGGCTTTGAATGGATATTGAGCGTGGGACGTTGGAGATAAGGAGGGGCAACAAACCGGACAACGCGCCAATACCGAGACCAGCAATGAACCGTCCTATCGTAATTTGGGCGATTGAGTAGGTGGTTGCCGTTTGGATAGCTACACCGATAGTAAATATGGCTGTCCAGAAAAGGATGGAACCTCGTCGCCCCATGCCGTCTGTTGTAAATGCTTGTGCAAGAGAGCCGCTGGAATGACCACTAAGTCGTTAACTTATGAACGATACATATCCTAAAGACAGATTCCTACACGAAGGTCCTGTAGAGAAAGGATCATGAGGACAGATAGGTGGCACAACACAAACAAAACATACCCAGCAGACAAGAGCGATGTTATGATACTCTGGCGTGAACTAGACAAGTAATATGCCCCATTCCCATTCACTTGGCCAAAACGCCGTACAAAGTCAGGCATGATCAAGATGCCCTTGGAAGAGGTAAACATCTGCTCATATCAGTCAAAGTTCGAAGGCAGACGTACTGAGATCACACCAATATCATAACCAAAGAGGAAACCTTGTTGAATAATTTAGTCTAACAAGATCAATGTATCATGCATTATTGTCAACAGTGTAGGTATAACTCACGAGGATGGTTTGATGAGTGGCAGGCAGTCACCTCCTGACAACGAATCAAAGCATGAATATCCACGAAGCCTGTAGGTGTATAGTTCTATGACATACCGAATGCAATGAAAGTAGCAAGGAATACCACGCGCCGATTAGTCGGAGCACGACTTGTTTCTGCCATAACGATGCTGCTCTTCTGATACTTCAATCGATGGGCAAGTCGAGTGAGGGGATCAAGGGCGAAACTGTTCCCTGCTCAAGGTTGGCTGATATTCTATATGAGCATCAAAACGTCCACACGTTCATATGAAGAACAGTGGCCGTGACCCGTAGGCCGGAAGAACCGATCATGCAGGAGCATTCTATAGAAGCCGGGAGAAGCAAACATCGCGATCGCGCAAACTGGGAGAAGGTGCAGAATGCTAGAGCCCGCAAGGTTGGGTCTTGCGATATGGAACTGCTGAGGGAACCACGCTCATGTCAGACGGCTTGTACACTGATTAGAGCAATGTATGTGCCTACCTTGGTCGGAACAGACGATTCAGGGCGGAGGGCAGACCAAACATGCTGAGCCACGACACACCTCGATGATGGACCGACATACGGAAAGGACCGTCCCATGACATGGATCAGCTCCAAGTCACTCGGACGGAATATGGGATGATATTTGATGTGCGACGTGGGATCCAGTGTACGTGTTTGGACACCTTCCACTCCAACTTGTCCTAATAGACTACTTGCATCTGACACTTGGGAGTTCAATGAGGATCCGTTGTCCAAGTGTGGCGCCTCAATCCAGTGGAAACTAGACCAGAGAGGGTAGACGACGCCATAACGTTAGCACCCTGAATGTTCGACCTGAAGGCTCCGGTGTGGAGGAGCATGTATAAAGGTACTGATGACGTTACACGATAAGCGAGGTGAGTAGCTGATAAAGACACCACTAGATAAGTATATATGCGTAGGGGGAGGAACGTTTCAAGTCGTTAGATCCTCGGCCAGAAGACTGCGTCCTGCACCAGAACGCGACGGTTCGCGGCACAAGGGGGTCGGAGATGCACAGGCGACGAGCACCGGCGCAAGAGCGCGAGAACACGTCAGCATCGCGTAGAGAAAAAAGAACGTACATCAGACATGGAGCGTTTTGCACACGTTACGATAGAAAAGGACGAGAAGGAGTGTGTGCTAACAAGTAGCCGGGTAGAAGAGACCCCACGGCCTCGTGGAGCTGGTTCAGACTAGTAACTGGGACGGATAAGCTAGTCAATATTTGGCACGTGAGTCAATGGATACCCAATCTGGAAATACTTCTCTCCCTACAACTTCTTCCTCTCCTCGCCTTCCACATCTCTCTCCAGAGCGTCTTGCTCGTTCCCCCCCTCCCTCCGTCCCCTTGCGCTCTGCGCTCGTCGTAGACCGTCTATCACGATGATGAACGTTCCTCTCGTCCCAAACCGCCGCAGATCCATGTCCGATCCCTTCTGGGCTGTGCTTCAACCTCCCCCAAACGAGTCCCCCGCAGATCGCGACCGCAGGCTCTTTGCAGAGCTTGAGGCAAAGCGTGTCAGCGATGGAATTGATGAAATGCTCAGACAGGAGAGGAAGGAATTGCGGATGAAACATGAGGTCAAGATACTTCTCCTTGGCCAGAGCGAGAGCGGTAAGAGTACGACGCTCAAGCGTGAGTACTTCCCTTCTTGACTTCTTTCCCACTTCCGTTGTCCTCCCCCCCTCCCTGGTGTGACTCGTCCTCCGCTCCGATTCGTTTGACGCTATATACTGGCCCGTAGCATGTGCGCTCCGAATGAGGGAATAGGTCCATATGGGCGAGAAATACCTCTTTTATTAGACTGATGATTTGCTATTGTCGTCTTATCTCCCTTGTTCCCATCCGAGAATGATGCTTATTATGGATGTAGAATTTCAGTTGATGCATGCCACAGAGGCATTCCATGCTGATCGTATTGCATGGCGTGCGGTTGTATACCTGAATCTCGTTCGCTCCGTGCGCAGGCAAGCGTGCCCACTCTGCCTTGTCTATTCCCTCACTGATGTTCTATAGAATTTTGGACGCAATTTCCCCGGATACGGAGGATGATGACAATGATGAACTTGACACCACGCCTCGCCCCCGACATGGCCGCCGTCAGGGCACTCAGGTTGCCAAGTATGAACAGTACCGTTCCACACTCGAGCCTCTCAAAGAGCTTGAAGAGCGCCTAATACGAATGCTATCTTCACCCGACGAAGACGAACCAACACGCATGCCTCCTGCGAGAACCGACTGGAATAGTGGAATCACCGGATTCAACACTCAGGCTACCGTCACCAAGAATGGACGTCCAACTCCTGTTATCACTATCCCTGTCTCTCGCCAACCTTCTTTTCCCCTTTCTCCCGCGTCACCTACATCCTCCCCTGGAGGCTCGAGTAGTGGCTCTTCTAAATCGAAACAACCAGAGGTTAGCGTTCACTACAGGTCTAATTGGAAGAAAGCATTCTCCCTCGGGAACAGAATCAAGAGTCCAAAAAGTGCTCATACCAATGAGATCGAGGGATGGTGGGATGACCCATCAGATCCTGTCCATGTACTCAATGCGTGTGCCCAACCAATGCTAGCTCTCTGGAAAGATACCAGTGTCAGGCAACGACTGCGTGAAAAGGGACTGAGAATAGAAGAAAGCAGCGGCTTGTGGGTGACTGAGTTTACATTTCACTTGTCCGCGACTGATTCCGTTTGCACTAGTTTCTTGGATGAGCTTAGCCGTATCACTGCTTTGAGATATTTTCCGACTGATCGTACGTGCTTTTATTTTCCGTCGTAAAGTGGCTAACTTGCGACTTGACCATTACACAGAGGATGTTTTGAACGCCCGCCTGAAGACCATGGGTGTCGTAGAGCATACCTTTTCAATTCCCGATTCCCAGCGCAACATTGACTGGAAAGTGTATGATGTCGGTGGGGCACGCAATCAACGCCATGCCTGGGCTCCGTATTTCGAAGACGGTAAGCTGTGGCGCAACACGATCCTCATGCACTTCCTTGTCTTATCCTATTTACTGCCAGTGAACGCGATCATATTTCTTGCGCCAATTTCGGCATTCGATCAAGTTCTTGCAGAGGTAGGTGAGATATTTAGGACTTTCGCTCCACCTACGATGCCTCTCCACAGGACCCCAACGTGAACAGGCTAGAAGATTCGTTTTTGCTGTGG
>JBBPJS010000167.1:0-22066 GCA_038088835.1 Singerocomus rubriflavus
TGTATAGTCCTCTGCCAGGCAGAGCAACTCCACACTCGCTCCATCTAACGAAGAGGCAGAACACGGGCGGAGGGTAGGTCGACTAAACACCATTCCCTGATCCGCAGATCTGACGTGTCTCCTCAGTCTGCCTCCCCGCGCTTGTCTTCGTCGCCCGCTCGAAACTGGCCTTCTCCCCTCCAATCCGCCAAGAATTCCCGGGAGTTACACGCCACTACTCCCATCTCAAGCTATGCGCGTCGTAGGACACCACAGAACTCTCCGACAACAGCCACATTTCCTCACCAAGCACATACAGATCGTCCTGAAACGATCGTCCTGCCATCGCTCTTACCTGCTCCCGTTTTTTATTGACCATAGTGTCGTCTTAGATCATTGACTCTTTAACAAAGAAAGGACCATGTTCACACCTATTCCCACTCTACGCGTTCCTTGACTTCATTTATTGTGGACTAGGTGTATATTTCATTCTACGATCCTTGGACTTTATGGACTCTCATTTGTACACCATCAATGGCATACGTTCTTTACACATCCTGACACTTGGGTAGGGCGGCTCTTTCTCAAAAGCTCAATGTCAATCATGATCGTCCTCATTGGGACCCGGACAACGTTCCTTTAGGTCACCATCATCCTCGTACTTTGACCCGCACCAAAAGCAATACGAATGCTTGTCTCGGAGGTATGCTAGGACCAAACTCAACCGGTCTTGGGGCTGCGTTGACCAAGATTAGTCTTCTACCGGGCTAAGGCATCGTGACCTACCCCAAGATGGAGAAAATGAGCAGCTTCCTCGACTGTTTTCATCGCAAAATCCTCCTGTCGTGTTGTCCTGTCCATTCCGCGGCCGTCGTCCAACGTGTTATCATCTTCGTCACTTGCAACGGGTTGTAGCGCGTCTAGATGCATCTGATCGCGTAATCGAATCACTTTGTCACCTTTCCCAAAGAGCACAGGGGACACATCTTGTGCATAATCCAAAAGGGTGTCCATCAATTGACTGGGAATCGATCCAACGTCGTTGAGGTTCATCCAGAGAACGTTGAACTGATGAATGATAGTGTGATGAGCGAACATCGATCCAAATGACAGAACACTGACTGTGACTCCGGCCAAGTCGTCCAAGGTCTTGCAGGTTCGTTGTGCATGCATCAGACGCGCTTCCGCGCGCCTTTCTTCGTAACCACGACGATGAAAGTCTCGAAAGTCCTCTTTATTGGCGTCTTCGGCCGCCTTGGCCATCTTTGCCAAGCGATCGGAAACACCAGGAGACCTTGCGCGTTTTCCTGACCCGATACCTTTCTTGCCTACAAACCAGGATGAAACAGAGTGTCTGATGATGAAATGCGTCACGGCGAACCTGACCATTCATTTAGCGGGAGTGGTTCGACTCTGTGTGTCGAATCGGATGATACACTCCGTTGTTCTGGGGGTTGAGGAGCGTCTCCAGGACTGGGAGGTGTACCTTCGTGGGCCGAGGCTTGCTGACCCAAGGATTGACCCATCTTGAAACCCATTTTAAGCATGATCTCCAGAGCCTTGTTCTCCCCCCCTTGGTCGTCTTCTTTCGCCCGCTCAAAGAGGCTCTTATGAAGAGCCTCCTCTCTGGATTCCTGCTCGCGTTGACGACGACTCTTGAGTCGGTTCTGTTCATTCTTAGTACGGCTCTGCCTCAGAGACTCTTGGCGTCTTTGGGCGTACGTCTTTGGTTGAGAGGATGAAGCAGCAGCCTCGACAAGGAACTTGTCAGACAGATAGTCCTCCTCGTCCGACATGGCACAGCACAATCAAACAGGGTCAAACCAATCAAAAGTCGAATGCGGGCATCAACAGGTCATCAATAGCCATGAAAATACGTAGCGAGTCGCATATCAGAGCGACACTACAAGTTTGTAGAAGAAACAGCACCAGACCGCCAACACGGAGAATGAATTATTTGACTCGTGAAAATCGCGGAAAACTTAGCAAAAGAACAATACTAAGTGATACTGAGGTGTGCGCTAAATAAGAATGAAACCCAGAGACGGTTATGGTCATGAATGCATTCAGACGACTGGAGCGTCCGCCTCGATCTCGGAGTTGGCATTGTGGTCATCCTCTTGCTTGGTGGTATTGACAGCGATCTTGACAGCAATAACACGGCCTGCAACTTCTTTGCCTTGGATTGCCTCGATAGCCTTCTTTTGCTCTTCCTCGCTGCCGACGTCGACGAAACCGTAACCCTTGCTCTTCCCAGGCTTTCCAATCTTTCTGCGAACCACGCGGGCAGAGATGACATTGATGCCAGCTTCGGTAAAGAGGGCGGATAAACCCTCGTCATCGACGTGGAAGCCAAGGTTGGCGACAAACAACATTGTCTTGGAAAGTTCGCCAACTGGATCTTCACCGGCTGGACGGCGAGGACGAGGAGCTCTAGGCCTTCGTGGTGTGCGAGGCTGTTTTTTGGCAGAAGAGGCTTCAATTGCACCTTCGGTGACGGGTGCTTCATAAACCTCTTGAGGCAGTTCGCCTTCTGCAGGAGCAGCCTTGCGCTTTGGTTTACGCTACATAGGAGTAGTGAGACGGAGAGTATACAGAGGACCAAACAGAAGACGTGCAGCAGTCTTTTTCTTCTTCTTCTTTGGTTTGGTTGCATCGTTGGTACCAGGAGCAACAGTAGTGTCATCCGCCTTGACGTCACCATTCGCCTCGGCCTCGGTGACCTCACCGGGCACGGCCTTGGCACCGCGCCTGCCTGGACGTCTCTTGGCCTTTTTCTCCTTGTCCTTTTGTTCAGCTGGCTTGGCAATCTCGACGATGACCTTGCGGCCATCGAGTTCCTGTCCGTCAAGGGACTCGACTGCCTTTTGGGCAGCCTCTGCGCTGGACAGGGCGACAAAGCCATAACCTGCGGAGCGGACACCGCGCAGGATGACGTGTGCCGAGATGCTAGGGAGGATGAGCAAGGGAAGAAGGGAAAGCACGCGGTGGCAATTACATGTCGCTCAGTACGGGCGCAAAGAACGTCTTCAGCCCTTCATCCGTGGTGGAATACGCAAGATTTCCGGCGAAGACCTGGATGGAGTAGGGTGAGGCAATGAGAGTGCGGATCTGGGGGGAGCGAGTACCTTGAAACCAGGTGCTTCTTCGATGAGCGGGTCTTGCGTAGCCGGAGGCACGCCGTTTTCGGTGACTTGGGCGGCTTGGGCATCGGACATTTTGGGAGGGATGAACTGATGGAACTTTGGGGGGATGAACGCGGGGATGAACGATGGATGAACCGATTCTTCGTGTCAAACTTGGAGGTTGAAGAAAAAAGAATGGCGTAGCGGGCACGCGGCCCTATTTGTATGAGACAATATGAATAATAATAATTATTATTTTCGTTACGCAAATAAACACTCGGTCTGCGCGTGTTTCCATGACACGTCCTCCGTCGTCGCCATTGGCCCGTGCGAGCTATTATGTAAGACGGTCCTTTTAATCACTCCTCCGCCCGTTTTCCTCTTCCTTCCGGACCACCACTCTTTTTGTATCGCTGGCTACGCATGGCTGCGCCAAAGTCGCTCAGCCTCCTCGGGCTCGCTTTTGCCGCCCTCGTCGCTCTTTTTTTCGCCCCCGTTCAGGCAGACTCCCTCACTTCCAACCGCGCCCTTGTCGCCCGTCACGCCCACGCTCGCAATGCCGTTGCTAAACACAAGCGCGACTTGTCTGGCCGCTGCGTAAACCCGCCGTCCTCGTCTCTCGCATCATCTTCCCCTGCCTCCACGTCCGCCCCCGCTGCGACATCTGCTGCTCCGAGTCCCCCCTCCAACTCACGCAAATTCGGTCTCGCCTGGCCCAACGATAACGAGTGGTTGTCAAACTTTGCCAGCCTCCCCAACGTTGGGATGTGTGTCCTTTCCTCTTTTTGGTTCTGTTGATGCTATGTCCATCTCTAGGATTTATTCCTGGTCCGCAGAACTACCTAGTGATGCCTGGAACTATCCAAACTTGGAACGTATAGTGATGCTCTGGGGACCGCAATATGCCGATGATTTCCAGCAAAAGGCCGTCCCAGGTTATGCTACCTATGCTGCTCATTACAATGAGTGTGCATCTTCGTGTCCTCTCCGTGTTCTGTACTTACTCGTCCTCTAGGCCTAATGAACCCTCCGAGGCCAATGTGAACCCTCAGGACGCTGCCAACTCGTGGAAGTCATACATGGAACCTCTCAAACATCGCGGCTACACACTCATTTCCGCTGCCTGTACAGATGATGATGCTGGCCTTCAGTGGTATCAAGACTTCTTTGCCGCTTGCGACGGTTGTAGTGTATGTCATGTGTGTGACAACTACTTGTCCTACTGTTGACACTTGTGCATAGGTTGATATCATTGCTTTCCACGGCTATACCACCAGCGCTCAACATCTTATTGACTATGCTACTACACTCCATCAAACTTATGGCAAGGACATCATGATCAGTGAATATGCTGATCAGGTAATTGCCTGTCTGTTTAGTTTGCTGTATGACTCACCTGTTTCAAAGAATTTCAGTGGCGGTTCTCAAGCAGACATGGACCAAATTTGGGATTATGCTGCTCAGGTTAAAAGCTTTGTTGATAACACTCCCTGGGTGGCAGCTGCATTCCCTTTTGGTGAATCTACTTTCATGTCCCATCTTATATTGGCTCACAAGATTCCAGGTGTTATGCAAAACCTTCAAGGTGTCAACACTCTCAACTCTTTGATGGATCCCCAGGGCAACCCTACCCCGCTGGGCTATTTCTACTTTGGCTAACCATCAAGAGTGGTGAAGATTTATTTGATGCTGACTTTTTGATACCCTCTCTTCCGTAGACGGTCTTGCGGGATTTACTTTCAAGCCTGCTATACCCTTTGCTCGCACGTAATTGTGCAATGTTGTTTGTCGTGTTCCATGTCTGGTGCTGGAAACATAATATTGTTGCTCACAATGTAACTTGTTGAACAAGGAGACTGGAGATCGTCTGAGAATGCTTGGATCTCTGTGTGAATGTGGAGCACTGAGCCGTGTCACAATGTACTAGGCCTGTGGGAGAAGTGCTCCCGCTGACATAAAATTGGCCACAGCGCAAGTTGAGGGGAACGCGCCCACTTATCTTCCCAGTGCGGAATGCCCAAACATCTTCCCCCCGTGGTCAAGGATCTCTTGACGTTGCGCAACCCAGATGCATGGCCCAGTCCCCCTATTGAAAGGCTGAACCGCATGTTCACCGGTGCCCTCAACGAGGCCAGACAGCGGAACGCAGAGAATGGCTGGCTCGTACTCTCGGTGAGTACACCGTCTTGTTTGCTCATTGAACGGCGTCCCATTGAACCCGAAATGACAGACATGCACACTCCTTACCGCCAACAGACCGTCGTCCGTGGGACACCTCTATCGGTTCATAACCAGGACTGACCCCAGCCTGCCTGAGACACGAAGGAGCTTTACCGAAGCCGTGAACAGAGCTGCCATGATGCGCGAGGCCGCGTTGAAGAGCGTCATCTTCGTTGGCGTACCTCGGGTAAGTCTGCGTGAAAGAAAGGGGAAAAGCGCAGCAAGGCTGTCACTTGTAGAGTGTTGATAAACCTCAACTACAACTTAGACGATCCTATCCTTGACGGGCTTAAAGGACGCGCTGGAAGACGACGTGTACGCCGCATTACGAAAGAACTCCATCAGGTGAGAAAGAGACGTATCGCATAGCAGCACGAGGCACTAGCGTTCCGTGCACGCAGGGAGGCCAACGCAGAGAACATCGAGGCGACCATCCAAAGGGGTATGGGCCTGTGGAAGTCCATCTATGAACCTCATGCCGCCAAGCTGTATGACAAATTGGGGGCGCTTCATCCCGATTTCATCAGTACGTATTCATTTCCATCTTACCCCGTGGTCTTATCTCCCTCCCCCTCCCCGTTGATGACAATCGACTGCATCGCTTCACTTACATGATGTGCCTCGAGTTTGATGAATACTAAATCTGCGTCTTTATTTAGCGTTTATCATCCAGGCCTACGGCACGATTCTGTCCCCTCTGCCGCGAGGAAACCTGGAGCAAGGCAATCTCACTCGGGCTTTGGGCTCGGTTGTCGGAATCGCTACACTACGAGCTGAAGGAAGAGTCGGTCCTCAGCTGACCAGCCACGTCTTTGGTCTGCTCAAGGCCCGTTATGAAGAGAACCTGAACGAAGAAGACAAATTCCTTGCCAGCGACGAGGGTACGGAATGGGTCATTCGCAAGGTCGATGAGGTCATCGATGCTGTGACGGCGGGTGAGCAGGAGATTGGAAAAGGCAAGCTGTGAACACGCACCCAAGACCACTTTATTTGCCTGTTATCAGCCGACTGATCGCAAATGAATGTCGTCGCTCTGACTTGTGAGAGGTTGGCTTTGCATCGTGTTTCCCCACGTGTGGCGTAAAACCCGTGTCCTGTCCTGTGACATCGATGGGGGCGTCATGCAGGCGTCATCTGACTGCGTCAAAGGAACACCGGCTACTCAGGGTGAAAAATTTGTGCATTGCATGTCAATTATAGTACACATGGACAGGTCACCGTGGATAGGTATGATGAGAGTGTCTCCGATCTAGTTTACAGTGTGCGTGGTGGAAAGGGCGACGTCAAAGACCAAATGCCTGGCAGAACCGGTAAAGCATGGCTGTTACCGTAACTGTGTCCATCATGGGTGGGTGCGTCTGAGGTCAAGGGACATGAGTTACGATTGACGTGACTCTTGGAAAGGAATCTCACTATCGTTCCTGCACCCGCGTTCCGGAGAAAGTGCAGCTCCCCATAGACATCCCCAATTTGATACCGGGTGGGCCTCGTGGGCCGGAAAAATGCAACAACATTTCCCAAGGGATCCTCCAACTGCAAGTGATCCATCAGTGCATGCGAGATGGCAACCATCGTGTTCAGAACATACCAGGACGTCAGGGGAGGTGGAAGACGGCCGCCAACGGTATTGTAGACCATCTGGCGCATTAAAAATCCGTGCGCCCTAGTCGCTAATGAGCGCCACATCCAGGAGTTGCGCAGATATAACATACGGGGTAGCGTGGATCAGGGCGGACGAGGTCGGACATCGGGACCGCATTCTGTCAGATAAATATTGATGAGACAACGTGCGTGTCACACTTTTTCTCCAATCCTCTCGCTCACCTTGCCAATCACAGCTCGCCCAAGACCACCGTTGGAAGCCCACTCGAGTTTTGCAACACGATCCTCCCTGTTGGCACGCACTGCCCGCCACAGAGTGGTGGTACTTTGTCCACTGTTGCTTACTACGGTCTACGATAGGTGGTCAGCAACGCCTACACAAGGGTGGAGGGAGAGTACTCAACCGCAAAGCGGTAGAGAACGCCCCACGTATTGAAGAGTTGGCTTTCACGGGGATCTTGACTTGTCCAGGACAAAACATCATTCGCCATAGCCGCCATTACGAGAGTAGGATGATAGATGCTTTCTGAGGAGGGGATGTGAACTGAGCCAACTCTACAGAACATTGGCCGGGCAGATAGGCCCTTTATAGGGCGAGATTTGAATAACATTTCACAAAATAGTCTTGTTTTCTTTTTTTTTCGCTGTATGACGAATTTATCGCAACGTGGACATGGTTGTGACAGATCAAGGATGAGTATGAGGCAACAAACGTGTTGTCGCAAGAAGCTAGATTCATTAAGTTTCTGGAGTCTTTTGAGTGGAGTAAAGTCCGATGCGGCAGCCAGTTCGAGGCCGACGTGATCGAGGAACAACACGCGTTGAGCATAAACGCTGATTTACCCATGGAACATGCGGATTGGCGTCGTAGTGGCACGCTGAAAGTGACACGAGACATGCCAATAAAGAGGTGGGCCGATGGCCAACGGCCTGCGGGTAAGCGAGAGTTTAGAAGGGCGCCCAAGATGAGAATCTCGAACAAGAATATTCAAAGACGTACAAGTCGTGGCACTAGACAAAAGAAAGATGAGTTTTACGCGCTTGAGAAAGTGCACGCGTGAGGGAAGCGACCGAAAAAGGCAGGAATGGCACAGTGGCGAGTGAGAAGAGGAGAACGTGTCGCAGGAGTGCGGGTAAGGTGTGGTGAAACTGGGCGAGTGAAGCGTGTCAGCAGCATGGCAAGATTCCGGTACGGGCATTCGGAGGAGAAAGATGGCACACATAATTGGACGGCGGAACATGACCACGACACCAACGGTCAGATGGATTCGAGAAGCAGTGCGTGTTGACTCTCGGTATACGGGGACCGGAGACTCACCATTATGAAATGCGAATTTGTTTATGAGGTGGACGAACTTAACCTTGCACAGGGCACTCGAACGCGAATGACGCCACCGCGCCTGTTCATTCATGTTCCCCAGTACATCATGTCGAGAGTGACGGGATACGCGTACTGCAGCAGTTCGAGGTGCACTAACAAGTGTCTAGCTACGAACGGCACGTGGGCCAGAGGAAGGGGAGGACGAGGACGAATGACGGGTGAGGATGGATCAGAACAGATTGATAAGACGAACTGTGTCGCACCGGAGCCAGGTAATAAGCCGACGAATCGCAATGCTAGCGAGGACGTACCTGACAAGAGGGCCTGTAGAGGGTCGGGTCATGGCACCACTTCAAGTCCGAGCGTTCTTGCGGTACCTATCACAGTACTCGCAATCGACTCCAGCTTCAAATGCTTGAGGTGCTCGTCTCTCGCTTTGATGTTGGCGATTTCGTACACGTGTTTGAGGCTGATGGTGCCGAGTATTTCGTGTCCTGGACGGGCGGGCCCTTTTTCAAGGCCTGCGACCTGCCTGAGGAGGTACGTCGTAGGGGGTGTTTTTGTAATAAAAGTGAACGTCCTGTCTGGCTGGACGTGAATCATAGTGGGGATTGGGACGCCAGGCTCGATGTGGGCGGTCCTCGCGTTGAACTCTTTGCAAAAATCCATGGATTTGACACCACGCGCACCCAGTGCTGGGCCGACGGGAGGACTTGGGGACGCCTTTCCGGCACCGATTAAAAGACGCTGAAAGGACGTCAATGAGCGCACTGAGCAGGGGACAAGCAGGGGGACGGACGACCAAGTGGACTTGACCTTTGGACATGGTGCTGGTTTCGGGTGTTGTTTTGGCCAAATAAGAAGTATATGGCTCACTCCGTTCTACCACGTACATCGTCGAGCAAGTCATCCTCAAAAAAAATGACGATGCCCTACTGAAACATAGCCATGTCCTTGTCCGCAAAGATGGTGTGCACCACCTTCTCAGCCTGTCTGTTCAGAGCGCCTCTCGACCACCACCCTCTTTGAGTAACCCTACCTCCCCGTCTTCGCTCGCCTTTGCAAAGTGACTTTGTGGTTGTCCCCCCTCCCCTGAAAATCTACCAGTCGTTTTACGGTAGCCGAAACCCAAGCATGGTCACCGTCAAAGTCACCCTTGCGACTGTCATACAGCTAGACCTGGCGGTCCAGGTGCCGGACCTTGGAGTCATCTTGAGCACGTCGCCACTTGCATCTGGGCACATCACTCACCTCCAGCACTGTGATGTGCTGCCTGTGAATGTGTATATGTTGGATGTCATTGTCTTGCAACGGTTAAGACCCGTTATGTGCAGTCTCCTCTGCGCAGACGCCATGACGGACCTGTCACGATCATGGTATGCCAGTGCCATTATACTCACCATGCGAGACAAGTTTCCTGAAACGAGGCTCGTTCAATTTTTTGACACCAGCAGTCCACTCATCCTGATAGCCACCAGACAAAAATTTGATGTGGCCACCCTCGGCGTGTACTGCAGCGAGGCGACTCACACCTCTCTTCTGCATATCCTGGTTGCGCGGCCTACTGCTGTGTGGGCACCATGCGACATTGATCATTTGCGGCTTTCCCTGTTCATGTGCCATCAGGACCTCATAACCGCTCAACAGACAGGAGGCCGCATGCATACCGTGACAGAAAGGAGCGAGATCTGGTGTCCCTTTATCACACCCGAGAACAGTGGTGAAGCATCTTCTACGTGTCGATAGACGCCAGGATTAGGAAGCGAGTAACCAGCGATTCGAAACCTGTTGCACGATCGATGGCTGGAGGACCACAGCATTAGTCCAACACTCACTCCTTCCTTCTCTTTATGAAATGACCGTCGCCTCTCATCGTCACTGCGACCAGCACAAGGTCACCGGATGCTGGCATTAAGAGTCGACGAGCACGACCATGGTCAGTTTTAGGCAAGGGCACCCTTTTCAGCTGCGGATCAGAAGCCTGACAGTCTAATTCCCCCTCGCCCTCGCTGCTCGTAATGGCAAGAGCTTCCTCGAGCGGATTTCTTCTCCCCCGCTTCTGTGAAACCCCGGGCGCAATATTCCTTCCTGGAGGCAGGACATTACGCTCAGGGTCGCCTCGTCGTTGCCTCCTTGCAAGCAACTTCCTAATGGGCCATTGGAATGGGGGCTGGCGATGTCGAATGTCGAGTAGACATTCCACCATCGTCAATGTCCCCAGCACCGTTCACCTCCTTGTCCGCTCCATTGACCTCGGAATTGGAGGTGCCAGAGCAAAGTCCAATTTGACTGCATCTTCTTCTCTTCTCAATGGAGGCCCTGGAAGCGAGTCCGACGACATCATGCCTGAGAGACCCGCTGGAGATGACTCTCGGATGTGCAGAAGAGAGAAGGTGGTATGAGGCACCTAGTCTGTCTTCTACCTTGCCTTCTAGCAAGTCAATGTCTGAATCCGAGTAACTGATTACATCTTGGCCCAAGGAATTGTCATGATTGATTAGTAGGTCTCCGGACGTGTCAGCATGGGAAAGAGACAAGATTCCACTCATGTCCTCGCCTGACTCGATAACGATTGTGTCTACAGCGCTAGCATCGGAACCACGCGTCAGTCGAGACAATTAGGAGGCGGTGCTTTTCATTCGAATTTTTTGTAGATCAGTGACCAAGAGGGTATCATCAGTCTTGTACGGTTGCGCGTCATTGACTGAGCCCGACTTGGGGCGGACCCTGTTCGAAACAATGAACAGAGGCAACATTGAAGCGTGTTATAACGAGTATTAATCCAGGACGATGTCACCGTTACTTTTTATCAGTTAGTATGTAGTCGAAGACAGCCAAGGGAGAGTCACACGCCTGCCTTGTCTGCGGAGGATGCCCACGAGTTGTTCTAGATACTTGGAGGACAAGCGGTTCACATGAACAGACGCAAGGAGAGGAATTCGCTCGAGGCCTTGAGGAGGGGTAAACTAGTCTTGTGTCATCGACGTCTGAGATTCCAAACAAGCTAGGATATCGTCCCTCGACTTGGAAACAAGCCATGGAGGACGCTCAGCCCAACGAAGTTCGCCTCGCTCGCAAGGGATCCACGGCGATACCTCGTGTGCGGGCAGCCCGCACAGGCAGAGCTCAATCATCCTCCCATCGTCCCCACTTATCCCATGACTCGAGACCACCCAGGAGAATAACGAGACAGCTTCCAGCAACTCGCGCGCCGCTTCCCGATCTTCTAAACAAGGAGCCTCGACAAGAGCTTGCAGGGGTCGGTCTCACGCAGGAATGCTACACAGAGATGCCCGGGAATCCTAATGCACACAAGAGATGGTTTGAAAGCCAGAAACACTGCACCAACCGTCACCTCTCCGACAGATCGCTCAAATATCTAGATCGTGATAAGAGTGTGTTGTCCACTGGTCGCACCCGGCGAGCAACTCAGCCCACAGAACATGATACTAGAGGTTAATTTATGCATCAGATTTTGCCACCATTCACTAAACTTATCCCCTCATTCACTTAGGCAATATTGTAGAAACAGGATCACACCCTATCAAAGCCTATTTAGATGCAGAAAGCGTCAGTATCACACGTCGGGATGCGATGGCAGCTTCTTTAACAAAAACCTGTGATAATCCCAATGATTTTGCCCAGGTAATCCAGGTCCCTTTGATCATCAGAGACCTCGTTGACCTCGTTGCAGGACAGTGAGCCCGGACCCAGTCGAAGTAGACCTACTCCACAGACACCTGCTGGACCCGGAAGCTATCCTCAGCATATTGACAATCAGTCCTTGATCCCGTCCCCCAGCTCCTTTGTTGAGAAAAAGCCTGTCGGGTTATCCACGGCGGAAACGAAGCTGCACCCAGTACCGGCCATGCACACTAATTCTGTTCGTCGACGTCGAGCTACAATGCGTAAAACATCTCCGACAAAGAGCATGCCTGGCCGGACTCTAGGCTCTCCCGGTCCAGTCGTGGAAGAGGATCCCACTCGGTGGTTGACATTCCGCTCTGGTTGTTTGAACATACGCCTCCCACCTATGAATGATGATCCGAGAGCTTTATCGTCAGAGGCGAGCTTATGCCCACGACCACGCATTGAGACACCAGTACAGTTTGTGGGACCACCCGAAATTATGCCCATCGTCCGTAGCAACGGCACCGACCGGCACCCAACTCAGCCAAATATCTCTGTGAATCACACACCTCCTGTACACTCAATGAGCAAACCCATTTCTAACCAACTCCGCCAACACGATGCTCTCGAGACTGTTCGTCCATATCACTCTCACCACCCATTAATACAGAGAGACGAAGCAGACGTGCTTCCTTCTCTTCTTGATTACACCTCACTGGTTCGTGGCTTCACCCTCCCGGGTAGTAACCTGTCCATTTCCCTTGGTCCTCACGACAAACCCCGTCGTATACTGCATGACAATGACTTCATCTGCGTTGTCACCACGCATGGTACTATTAATCGGGTTAATGCAACGAGAGCACTGGAACTGGGCCAGAATATTCGTTCGCCCTCTTTGCCCTTTGAAGAGTTCGTTCATGATGCATGCATATTGTCCCATCATGGAGGGCCTATCATAATTCTCGGTCATGCGCGAGAACAAGATCAGATTTCCTGCCTGTATCTGGACCATGGTCAAGTCAACATCGCGTCCAGTAGATCTCCTGCGCTTTCTGACGATTTCCTTCCAGGTTCCCCGACATGTCACATTGCGCCGTGAAGCGATAAGGCTAGGTATAAGTAGCATAACATCGCTGATGTCTCCTTTGAAGTTTGCGAGCGGGGGTCATGATCATCGTGTGCATATCTGGGATATCACACAGGACCTTTCTGACGCGTCTTCGGTTGAACTGGCGATAAAACACACCTCCCGGGTCCATTCGTTGTTGTCTGTCGTGGATACCAGCCACAAACTTGTCTCCGTCGGAGCAGATTGCGATGTTCCCATTTATGACATATCCGCAGAACGCGTGGTGCGAACTCTCAAGATGTCTTGCATCCCATTCCATGTGCACAAGACTGATTTCTTATCCTGCACCTTATTCGAGGTATTCTGTCAATTCCCGGGTGGTGATATTTATTAAGTCCATCCCAGGTTGCTCACTTGGAAACGCAGTTTGAAGTCCGAGACTACCGAACGTCTCGTAAGGCAGTCCAGAGATTCGGCTTTGTCACAGAAGAGAAGCGCGGACGCTTCGAGAAAGGTTTGTCTACACGCTCCTTCAAGGAACTCCGACTGAATGTACAACTAGCGGACACATGGTCTCATTTCGTCGTCTGTGGGGACAGCAACGGTGCGATACGTCTTTGGGATCTCCGCAATGTCTCCACGCATGTTGCCCTTGTCAGTATTAATCATTTCACGTTACGGTGTCTCATTTTTATTTGCACAGAGACAATGCTTCAATGATCCTGTCATCCAAGCTGTACATACCGGCCCTCGCTTGCTAGCGTGCTCAAAAAGGAACGAACTTGTGTGCTTCGACTTTCGGGGCGAGTAGATATCAAATGGACACCTTCACGTCAGCGTGTAGGGCCTACGTGGCTGATTCCTAGTACTCGATACGCTCTTCTAGCCTCCAATACCGTCATTAATGCAGTCGTGTGGAGATTGTGTGGGATTGTATGCGCGAATGTGGGACGTGTCGTGGGTACCGGTGATCTTGCCAGGTTCCAAATGCGAGATCACACAGCATCCTCACCTTCCCTATGTCGACCGCAACCGAACGTGCCCGTAGAAATGAAGCGGCCAACCGCGCATATACGGTCCAGGTAGTCGAAGGTTCCAAGGTCTGTCTTTCTGTTGGCCGACGCACTGAGACGGCTAAGGATTTCCTCTACCAAAAGACTGCTGCCAAGACGGGCGTTTTCGGCCTCGGTGTCGTTACTCTAGCTCACTACGCATGGCCGTCTTTCCGGTTGGGTGCCATGCATGCCGTTACAGTTCTTACTCAACCAACCCACGAATGTGTTTTAGGTGTCAGACCCTTCCGTTCAAGGCCTTTCTTGTCACTATCTGTGAGCCGTCTGCCAAATGCACGACATGTGTTTGTATGTCGTTGTGCTCACGTTCACCCAGTTGCGACAGCTGGTCTATTTATCGGCGCAGACAATGCCCTTCTGTCTCACGAAGCCGAACTACGACAGTCTGAAAGTGCAATCCGCAAACTCGCTGTCATGGAGCTCTCTCGTCAAGGTCTTGTACCCACGGAGTCGGCAATTGCTCGTTGGCGAGACGAAAGAGCAAGACAGGAGCAACGTTAGTCGAGACTCGTATATAGATCGTGTTTATTATACATGCTACATATCATCAGCGCCACCACGAAAGTAGATGAAACAGGCGAAAATGCAGCACTCTAGGTGAAAGGGGATTGCTGGTAGCATCCATCAAGGCTGGAAGGATTGCCGCACCTGCTGTCCAGGACGCAATAATCATGACTTGCGCGAAGTGAATAAGAGCGGTTGACAATACATTGTTGATGGTATGTAATTACAAGATGTTTTACTTCCAGCCTCCGTGAGTAGAAGGCGGAGCTGGAAGAGGTTGCCCAGAATTGGGGTGTGATTGAGGTGGTCTTTGTGCCGGTCCTTGAAAATGCGAGGTATTACTGAAGGACGATGAAATGCTTGGAAGAAGCTGTATATGCTGAGGCATGTCTAGCAATGGGGGCGGTGGCAATGGCTGATACGTGGGCTGGACAGAACGATATCCAAGGGATGGTTGAGGCAATGCCAGTGACCTGGGAGGATTCCCTTGCACCTGCAGCGGAGGCACGGGAAGTGGGCCTGGGCGGGAGTTCATAGACTCAGATGGAGCTGGATGGTTAGACGTGGAGGGTATTCGATGATAGTGCTGGGAGACAGGAGGTATGGCAGAAAAAGATCCGCTGCTGGGAAAACCCGCGCCAACCTGCTGAGGAAAGCTTGAAGACGGCGGGGCAGCTACCGAATAGCAACGACCCCGCTGGAATTGTCCTGGTTGAGGTAAAGGCCTGGAACCGATAACAGAGGAGCTGGGAGCCACAAGGGGAGGCGAGATCTCACAAGGGGGTGACGGTGTAGTGGGAGTACGCGCTGGATATATCTGAGGAGGTGTCGAATGAACCGGGGTAGGTGGTGGAAGTGGACTACCGTATTCCATGGACTGCGTAGGAAACGGTGTAGTTTCGTTACCCAAAGATGTCAGTTGATACGGATGGCAGTCGGCTACCTGTGGGATACTTGCTGAGTGAGAGACACGATGAGGAGCCACACTTGGTGGTGGCGGAGGAGGGGGAGGAGGTGCCATCAAAACTGTTGATGGCACAGTGGTATATCCGGGATGTGTGTGATGTGTGGAATATCCAGTATGCGGAGGTGGGTTGGGGGATGGCGAATGAGATGGAGGTCCTTGTGTGATGCCGAATGTAGATGGTTCAGATGAGTATGACACTGAAGTGTAACTAGACGAGGGAGGGACACTAGAAACAGGTGCAAAACCGGATATTGAGGTAGGCATGCTATATCTGGGACCATGATTCCGGACGGGAGGGAGAGGATTAGGGACCGACCCATTTTCATAACCTGAGTAGTAGGAAGGACTAAAAGGAAGAAAGGTCGTCGGGGTGACCGCACTGTCATACACAACACTAGATTCTTCTACTTGACCCTGCTGCTCGTAAAACTGTGATCCAGGCAGTGTTGATGGATGAAAGCCTGTGGATGTCGATGGCCTCAATGTCTGATGCAGAAGTGGAGGAACTTATCAGACGACACGTGTGGAAGAAAGGGAGGTTAACTGACTACGCAACTGTTTCGCGATCGACGATCTATCACACCAAGCTCTGCCAAGTCGTCGGCCACCTGTTCTGCTGACAACTCCACGTTTCTTTGTTCGTAGGGGGGTGCATACAATTCGGGACGAGAACCAGAGGCGCGGAGGGATGATGGCAGGAAATCGAGGTGATGGACTACACTAGCTGAGACGGGCCGAGCGGTCGGATACACATTTTCGTTCGATGAGGCACTACCATCTGCCGGGATAAATGATCCAGGTCCGCCATAACTCTTGTTTGCTATCAACGGCATTTGAGAGGGTTTCTTCTCTGGCGGGGGTTCCTGATGGTAGTGGATTAGCATGGTTACCAAGCCACTTCCTCATCACGTACATTCGACCAGAACGTCAGCTCCACGTAGACTTCACCGGCATATTTGTCCTTGTTCATTAGAGTGAACCACTCTGACGCGTATTCAACCATAAGACTGACAAGAATTGGTACTAGTTGGCTTACCATCCGTCTCACCCTTTGTCAACGCCTCTGTGAGATCAACAAGCGCTTCCCCGATGAAGTCTGGATCACGCGCATCATCAGCGTAGCATTGAAGCCTCATGAAGTTTCCGCCCTTAATCTTCTTGGGACCTCTCTTCTTTGGAGGCAGTGGCGGAGGAGTATCGCTCCCTGGCGTAGACCGAACAAGAACAGCCTCTACATCCTCCAATATGGTAAACCGGAACTCCTCGTCCCACTCTGGATGTTGGCCACCGCGCTTGATTACTTTGGTCCGCCGCCTCTCTTCGTTCAGTGTCACCAGGCAATACGGAGCTTGCTTCCCAATGTGTCTTTTATTCGGCAAGTTTTTCTGCCCTTGCTGTCAGAGTTAGCCATATAATGGTTCATGAAAGTACCATACCGCTTTCAATACGACTACTATGAGAGTTCCAATTTCGTGTGGTGTGAAGGACATGAATTGGATGCTGGACGACGGTGGATAAAGGAAGGATGAAGGAACAAACGCACGGAGTCCCGCTTTGTGTGTTCATCAAGCTCACAAAACAACGGTCCAGTGGCTATGCTAGTGAATTTTGCCGCACGAAACTGTACTAGCCGAATTCATCGAAGTACAATACGGCAACCCCCGACTCAGAATCTATAGGGTCGGGAAAGGTGATTTACATCTTATCCTACTCGTAGAATAGTCGTATCTATTTCCCTGGCATGTAAGGTTCATTGCTGTCGAATAAGAGGTGAGGCTTTCGTTGAGCAAGATCTAGTATCATCTCGCTCCAGTAACTGTTAGCCCATGCAAACCATGATCGAGTATACTCGCTGCTATTGTAAATGTTGATCGACTCGTGGATCAAGCCAAGTCCTGCTGTGTTCTGTACATGTTTGGTTACATTACAGTCAGAGATATGGCACTACGGGGACTCACATTGACAATCATGTACAGGGACTCCAAGATTTCGTCGTCGTCATCACTGCCAAAGATATTAGTAATTTGGGACATTGGCCAGGGGTTCCATGCAGAAATATGGGGACCACTATGAGCGAGTCAGGGGTTGATGTTGAGGGTCGCACATCGTGGACTGGCGTCACTAACCCAATGCCACTGAAGTTTTGACCCTTCACGTAATACGGGTTCTGGCGAGACATCAGTATCTTCCTCGTCTTGATATAGGTAGGATCGTCTCTTTCGAGAAATCCCAAATATGGGAGGGACAGGAGGGACTAAAGAGGGTTCAAGCTCATCCACTTGAATCAAAAAAAAAAGCTCGCTTACCGGAACGTTAGCATCGTCCATCCTGTAGACGGAACCGAGTCCTTGTCATGGATAAGTCGCATTGACCATGAAATATCCCTGGAACACACCGTTGATTTCATATGCAAAGACATTATCAATGATCTAAGAAACGGCATTCATTAGCCTGATTGCAACCGCGGCATTGAAACCTACAGCATGCTCATGAATAGCGTCCTTGATGTTCCTACTCCATCGCTTAGCATGAGCGCTGACGTTAGGTGCAACGCCAGCATCATCTAGTATGGCAGCTAAATTGATCAATTCAACACTGAGCATGGCATTCGCTGACGTAAGGAAGGCTAGTACATGCGATCGGCTGGCCTGGAATCAGGATCATTGCTGCAGACTCACCGTAGACAGACAAATCATCAGAGGGACGATGACTAGTTCCAACCATACCTGTATAACCTTTGGGTTCGCCATTGCCGCCGCTATTGACTGGGCCAGAAAGGGACCCTGGAAGCCCAGTCCAGTTGTAATACGAGATGAATTTGAAGTTAGCGTCGAACGATGGTTGGGACTGTTCATTCATGACACGGAAAATATTATCAATTGCAGACAACCCTTGGGACATACTGTAAGTATTCGTCAATCCTTGACCGAGACATGCAAAAAATTACAAATGGGATTCATCATTGACGAGTCTCCCGTCGCCTTGTAGTAACTTGCGGATAACTTGATGAAACTACACAGCGAGTCGAGTTCGTACTAAGTCTGATAATATTTGCAGTGTTCTAATTCTCTCAGTAAAGGTCGAACACAAACCTTGCATTCAAATACAGTTAGGTTGTTGATGGGCCTGATACGATCGTTCAAGCCGTCGTCGTAAAGTGGTCATAGGAAGTGGCTTACGGATTAACAACTACGCGATCAGCCCAGGCATTGTGGGAAAGGGGTAAATTGCTCTCAGGAGGGGGATGGAAAGCACCGCAATAGGGAAATTCGGAGATATACCGCGCTTCGTTATTGATCACGGCCTTGACTAGGGCGGCAAGATCTTGATCTATCGACAAGAGAGTACGATAGTGAGCAAACTAAATTACCTTCATGAGCATTGGACAAGTGTCAAGCTAGGAACGAACCTGATTCCCAGTGTCCCGAAGCCACTGCGCACTAAAAAAGTGACATTGGTGGAATGTCTATTGGTTATAAATGGACCATACGAAATATCACCGGTGATAATAAAAGCCAAGTTTTCATCCTTTACACCGAGTTAACATGTAGTATCGCGCTTCGACTGGCAGTATACCTTGTTGAAATACTTGATAGTGGTATCTTGCAAGTCACATTCAATACCGAGACGGCCTTGACCAGCATTCATCGAGTCAGCACTCACCAAGGGTATTTGGGAATGTGTTTTCGAACAGACGTGCAATATCGGGATCCTTTAACCGCGAATTCATGTCCGAAATGACTTGCTGCGGGACGAACATCAACCCAGGAGAGGATTTCACACGAACCTACATACCTCGACAGATGTGCTATTGAAGGTACGGCACATGGAATCCGGTCGCATGTAGGGCAAACCCAAAGGGCCAGCAGAAGGGTTGCCGTGCGGCATCTGGAGGGCATTATTGGAGATGAATCGGGCGCAGTTACTATCGACCATACCTGTGAATACGTGGAGTAGTCTGGGCAGCCTGCGACAGCATTGAGAGTACCTGTCATGGACACGGCGAGAGTGAGCCTGCCAAGTCTGAGTCTCGTATCTCTCGCGAGTCTCCACAAGCGTTGTAGAAGGGCCTTGTAAGGTGAGCAATTCCCCAACAACTCTGAGCAAGTCCTCCTTATGAGTTCAGATAGTACCATTCTGACGAGAAGATCGTGATAGCGTTGCGGTATTGCCACATTCGGTAGCATGCATACACATGGATTAGTCAGGTGAAAAAGATAATGATACGGGCGAGGATGCTGAATAGTAAATACAGAATACGCTATATGCTGAGTAGACAAGGAATCTAGTATACCATGGCGCATAGTGTATGATCAAATAGGCCGATTCTGCCCAAAGGGCAACAAGAAAGAGTGCCAAGGCGAGCTCACAAGAATCGAGTGTTCATCGTTGGTGCAAACAGGGAGGTCGACCCTCCTCACCCACGAACGTCGGGGCTTTCAAGACTGTCGCACATGTCGACCGTCCCAATGTTGAGGGTAGGTCTTCTTCATGATGTTCTTGAATTCCAGATTGTGCCAACGCTGTTTGACTCCGGTCATCATCCCCACCAACCTCACTAGTAGGAGGCACACCTCGATCCTCAAGCTCCAAGGGTGATTCCGCGACCACGCCACTTTCAACCACACTCTCATTAACTTTCTCATCGTCTCCATCTTCCAAGTTTACCAGCCCGCCGGTTTTCATGCTGTTGCCTGTCCACAGGTTCTTGTTCCCCGTGGCTATACCCGGACTAGCTCCAAGAATTTTGGCACTCCATCCACTGACTTCGCTATCCCAGCTACCTCTCCTTGAGCTTCTGGGTCTGAGGGCGCGGAGACTGGCGTCCACGTCGCGCTCCCCGTCGACATCCAAGCGATCGTCGTCAGCCAGAAGGAATTGGCTAGTATTCTCTCCTTCTGGATCCCCGAGGACACTCCCTCCCAAGTGAGAGATGGAGTCGCCACCTCCAATTAAGCCGGACAGGGTCGCAGACCCTAACGAACCAATAGTCATTCGTGCTCCGGGAATTGCATACGCTGAGGAGGCGAGCGTAAGCACAGAGGCATTGTCGAGGGGTGGTGAAGAGGGGCGTGGATTATTTCGCGGATGGTGTGCAGTATGGAGCGGTGCCTGAAGCCCATGGACGTTGTGTCCCAATAATCCAGAGTTCGATGAAGTAAAATTCGCATGTGTCGAGGAAGGAGGATGTGATACTGACTGAGGGGATGGTGGGAGTGCAGAAAATGTGATGGATGCGCCACTACCGACCAAGCCCGCATTGGTACCAGTAGAGGAAGAGCGAGCGTGAAGTGCATGACGTGGCGAGATTTGGGATACAGGAGTTGCAGGGACCTGTGCGATGTGTCCCACACCTGCAGGCGGTAGATCAATACTAAGAACAGTGGTGGGTTTGGTGCTAGCTGCAATACTGCGGAACGTTCGTGGATGAGATATATAGGATGAAGAGGAATGGGAAAGCGAGGGTGATGGAGGTGAGCTGGGGGGAAGAGGTCGCAATGACGCGTCCTCATCGGCCTCGAGGGCACTCGCAGGAGACCACATTGAATCACGAGCTAGGGATGAGGGACGGGTGGAGGCATCCACGTTATCATCATCACCCGAAAAAAGGGACTGATTGTGCTCAGTCTCGGTGTCGTTGAGGGAGATGGTACGTCGTTGTGACACAGCAGATGGAATACCTCTTCTGTGATGGTGGAGGGCACCTTGCCGCTGTGACGTGGAGGGTGTAACCTGCGGCCAAGGAGAAGAGACAGACCGAGTATTAGGCCGTGAGGCAGACGTAGTTGTGACACCAAGATGACTCTTGTGACTCTGAACGGCTGTTTGGGCGACGTTCAAGGCGTTCCCATCTTGAATCCTCCTTGACCTGGCTGACCCACCGAGCTTGCGCTGGAACCAGTTGATGATTGGTTTGCTAGAACGATGGGGCACTTTCTTGGCATACAGCTGCTCTGACACGGGTGTCTGCTTCGGCGGGTGTGGGGCTCTGCGAGCAACAGACTGCGGATATTCCTGCCTTTCCAGTGAGCCGTGCGCATCCACCGATGTGGGCTGAGGTTTCTGCAAGTGGGTTTCCTGAGGCTTTGCAAGGGCCATTATGGCTCGTGGTCGCTGGTATGTGACTCAAACCTTCAGTGTTGGGTGATACCCGGAGGACTCCCAAAATATGATAAGGGACAAAGAAGGGAAAGTCTGAAAGAGATAGCGGAAGAACACGCTCGGTGGTTGAAAGTGCGTCGCCTCTGAAATCACAGCCAGGTTGGGCTGTGTCGGTCGCGGATGCAGTTACTGCTCCCAGACAAGATTTGCTACTACTACTAATACAACACTGCAGTTCAATCATAACCTTCTCGTGGAACTTCACCATGCCGTCTTCTCAGTGTTCATCTTCACTGGAGTAACTGTAATCTTGTTCCCCTTGTATCCGAAACCATCCAGCCATGGCCATACCGCGCTCCTGCGCTGCTCAAATCTGGTGATGACACCCTCCTTCTGCAGCGTCAGTGCGATGTCATCCAGACCATTCAACAAACGGTGGCGACGGAAGGGGTCCACTGAAAAGCGGATAGCCGG